>JAEIFJ010000820.1:0-217095 GCA_018903435.1 Leucophenga varia
ATTAAGTCTGTGAAATATATGTAACAGGCAGAAGAAGGCATGGTAGATCTATAAAGTACATATATATTCTTGATCAGCATTGATAGGCAACTAAATACAGCTTTGTCTGTCCGTCCTGACGTCCCTGAGATAGAGCCGACATATTCGAAACTAAGAATTTCCCTAGCCGTCAAAATTATCACTTACAAACGGTTTTTCTCTGGCTAATTAAGGACCACTATGCCTTGGAGATCAAATTTGCATAGATAATAACATGACATATTCATCGGAACCTCACTCAACACATTTTTTGACCGAAAGGCCAACATCTCGGCATCATCTTTCAAAGTGAAAACATTTTAATGATTTGCGATTTGCCATTTTGGCACATTCCATCCATTCATGTAATATATTTTTGCATTTTTCCATACAAACATACCGGGTATTCGCTGGCATATGATGAATAAGAAGGAACTCTGTAGCCGATTTTGTGAAATCTTGTGATAACTTTTATTGAGTCTTGATGTTAAAGTGGTTTCATATGAACGATATTCAGAAATTTTGTTGCGCATAGCATGAAAATAGGACTGGCTACATTTGCCTTTCTATTATGAGAAACCCACATGTTTTCCATAGATAAAAGCAAAAAAATTGGTTTTTTTTGTTTGAGGGTACTTCTTTAAGTTTTTGTGCTTTTTCCAAAGTGGAATAATGTGTTGGGACTGTATATATATATATTGTTGCCGTTGTTGTAAGACAATAACATATGTTGTTGTTGTAAACCTTGATCTAACCTGAAGCGAATGAAGTGATGATTAGCGGTACTCAAAAGTATTTACCACATTTTTTTTTTTTTGCGTCACAAGTATTTACACAAAACTTAGACTTTATTATCTTGTTCTTAATTGAGATAGTTGAGAAATCTTATAGTAGATGTTGTAGGTCTGGTAAACTAAAAAAAAAAACCTCAAAATCGTGAGCTAGAGTCAAAAACCTGATTTTTCGCTCTTTTTCACTTAGAGGGCAAAAAAAAAGTAAATTACAAACAGATTTTTTAACATGTCTTGGAAAAAAATTAGATCTTTCGAACAGTATGCCTAACATTATGACATTTCCTATCGTACCTTTTAGTGTTTCCAAGGCAAACGAATGTTTTTTTTTTTTAGTTACACCATTTTGTTTGAAAGCTACATTTATGGTGAACAGTTCTTACCAGTAAGCACAATTACAAGTAAAACGGATGTTTAATGAAAAAAATCCGACAATAATTGACGAAGTTATTAAACTTTTTCTTAAAAGACATTTTTCAATATTACGCTCTGCAACCATTTTTCTTAGAAATTGAAAAACATTTTCTTTTTTTATAAAAATTTTTAAAAATTGCAATTGTTTGAAAAATTTGTCTTAGGAGAAGTCTTTTTATTAGATATAAACAAGCAAAAACGTTAACTTCTGTAGCACCGAAGCTCAAATACACGCTACACAATACTTCAATCATTTTCTTGAAAAAATACAAAAATGGCCCGATCCTTGTCATATCGGTAGCACATTCATATGTTAGAATAACAGTAGAAGTGATTTTACCCAAATTGGAGTGAATATATCCATAAACAAGAATTATTTTCATACAAAATCTGAAAAATTGGGCGCTAGGTTTGTATGGGGGCCCTATCACAAAATGGGCGTGGCACATTTCCTTTGATGTTGGATGCCATTAGAAGTGTTTTTTTTCCCCAATTTGTAGTAAATACAAAGGGCACAAAGGGCTATATATAAAAATGGGCGTGGCACCTTGGTTCTGACATACAAACTGCCTATAGAAGCACAAAGAGCTTAAGTTTCAAATTTTAGGTCAATACTCAGTTCACGGACAGAAGGACAGTCGGACATGGCAAAATCAATTTGTCTCATCTAGCTGATCAATAATAAATATATTTTTATGGGGTCTCTGATGCCTCCTTTAATGCGTTTCAATCTTTCCGACCAACTGATAATACCCTTCACACTATGTGTGACGGGTATAAAAAAAAAAGTTTTAAAAATATGTTACAAAATTTTATTTTGTGGAAAAACTGTTACTAGAAAAAGTTTAGTAACTTATTGTCCAAATTTTCCATTAAAAATCCGTTTTACTCGTATTTCTGCGCAATTTAAGAAACTCTATAAATATCATTAATTTAGCTTTCAAACAAAATCGAATAAAATTAAAAAAATTAGAAACAAGATAAAATAAATAATACCTACTTTCATACAAAACAAGGAAAAACGTTAACTTCCGGTAGAACCGAAGCTCAAATACCCGCCATATTTAGGTTTAGTTTAATTATGATCATGAGTTTCTTAGATACAATTTGGAGTCAATAGTCCGATACAACCAAAGCTTAGACACAATAATGGGGTAAAAGTTTAACCTTAGGACAGAATAAAAAACATTTTCTTGAAAAAAGTAGAAAATGAGTTGTGACTTTGTTGGGGGCTATATTCTATATATATAGCTATTTTCATACAAAAAATCGAAAAAAAAAACGGTTAATTTTTATGGGGCTACACCTAAAAATGGGCCTGACACTTTCATTTTCATACTTGATTTAGTCGTTGGAGAGAAAAGCTTAAGTTCTGAATTTCAGCTTAAACTGTGAAGAAACAAACAGACGGACAGACATACATGGCTAGATCGCTTCGTCTCGTAGAGCTGATCAAGAATATATATACTTTATGAGGTCTACGACGCCTCCCTTCACTGCGTTACAAACTTTCAGACAAACCCTTTACACTATGTGTGGCGAATATAAAAACGAAAAAAGGTGGTAAGTGGCATAGAAGCACAAAGGGCTTTATATAAAAATGGGCATGGCACCTTGGTTCTGACATACAAACTGCATAGAAGCACAAAGAGCTTAAGTTTCAAATTTTAGGTCAATGCTCAGGTCGCGGACAGAAGAACAGTCCGGACATGGCAAAATCAATTTGTCTCATCTAGCTGATCAATAATATATATATATTTTTATGGGGTCTCCTGATGCCCCTCCTTTAATGCGTTTCATCACTTTCGTTTAATCTTTACCAACTGATAATACCCTTCACACTATGTGTGACGGGTATAAAAAAAAAGTTTTAAAAATATGTTTCTAAAATTTTATTTTGTGGAAAAACTATTACTAGAAAAGTTTAGTAACTTATTGTCCTAATTTTCCATTAAAATCCGTTTTACTCGTATTTCTGCGCAATTTAAACTCTATAAATATCATTAATTTAGCTTTCAAACAAAATCGAATAAAATTAAAAAAATTAGAAACAAGATAAAACGTTAATTTCGGTAGAACTGAAGCTGAAATACCCGTCACACGAATTTTTAAAGAGTTTATGTGTAATCATCAGTGGTCACCCAAGTCTACACACAATATTAATTTAAAAATTTGAGCTAAAAATACAGATATGTACTAACAACATATTTCTCGAATATATCTGGAAATGGGCGGTAGGTTGAATGCAAGAAACACCTAAAAATGGGCGTGGCACAATGATATTGGAAGAGTATCTACCCAATATGGAGTAAATTCTCATGAATAAATTATAACCATTTTCATACAAAAAATCGAAAATGGTCCGAAAGTTTGTATGGGGGCTATACCAAAAAAATTATGGTTGTCAAGTTAAAATCGAAAGTATTTGAATTAATTTTTTATTGCTATGTAAATTTGTGCGCATAAGTTTAAGACCAGTGAGTATTTTTAAAATTATTTTCCTTTAGGCACCTCCAGCATTAGACCGAACATATGGGGACTCCTAATCTCCATATCGAGGACGAAGAAATACTGGCAATTGAAACTGTTAATGATTTGGATGCACTTTTTAACGAGCCATCAACTAGCGCAATGGCTGCAGCTCCAGCTGTGAAACGTTCAGAAAAAAAAAACATTCTTCTAGAAAAGCATAGCGATATGCAAGAGCAGAAATTAAGCGAACTCTCAATAAAACAATGATGTCTTTTAAAAATAATTTAAAGGATTTTTACTAAATATAATATTAGAACAAATTAGTGGACATTGAAGAAAAAAATTGGCATTGCTAATAAGGAAGGAGGAAAGAGAGATGGTGCTGAATGAATTCGAAGGTTCTTTTACCTTCGTCATCACTGGAACTGTCCGATATGAAAAGCATGTTTTCAAAATTAAATTTATATTTTTTAAATTTTAACACAAATGTCAGAGGTGACACTTTTTCAATTAAAGTTATCGATAAATAGTTGACGTCGTCACGTTGCTGTTAGCTAATACCGATTTAGCATTGAGACGACGTCGACTTAAAGTGACGACGACGACATCGACGACGCCTTTCATAATAAGGCTGAATATTTTTTATTTAATCAAATAGTCCATAGAAAACGATCCGGTGCTAGGGCAAATGTTATCTTGCGTTACAGAACTTTCTCAGAAATTCCAGTTCAAAACGGATGTGGTTATATTCGAAAACTTTTATGCAAAAACAATTTAAAAAGAAAAACTGCAACAAAAAAGTCATTCCTCACAAATAACCATGCCAAAAGACGACTAGATTGGAATAGAGCTCATGAAATTGGTCTGTAAATTTTAGCGATTAGAAGAAAGTCCTTTTCTCGGATGAGAGTACATTGCAACTCAGAGCAAACGGCCGAAAATCGTTAAGGCGACTTCCATTCCATCGTTCGTGCTTTACTCCACTAAGCCAACAAGGTGGGTCGAATTTTCTTGTAATGACAAGACGAACTTGCATATCGTAACTGAAAGCATCAACTCGGTACGACATATTTAAAATTTAAGAGACAAGTACTGCTATCATTTTTTAGGTTACAGACAGTGACAGAGTTGATTACGTGACCATATTGTCAATGTTTTGCAATGGCCAGCTTGTAGTCTTAATCTCAACATCATTGAACATGTGTGGAAACAATGCTTCAGCAAAGTCGCAAAACGACCCCAAAACAATCTTGGATTGTTGCAAGGAGAATTGGAAAATATTTCAATTAAAATTATTTCATAAACTTTTTTCTCACTTTTACGCAGAATTCAATATTTCATATAAGCAAAGGGCTTTTATTTCAGGGGATAGACTTGGTCTTAAACTTATGCGCACCAAATTTTGCAAACAATTTGAAATGTTTTTGTTAATATAATTAAGAGTCTTGTATGACGTGTCTTGCAAGACTTTTTAGAAGACATGTCTTGCAATTATTCTTAGATGAAACAAGAAGGTCAAAGAATAGAACAAGACGTCAGAAGATTATCTTAATACTTTTCGAAAATTTCTAAAAAAAAAAATTATTGGTTTTAAAAAGTGAAAGGGGTTAGGTATAGTTACTAGCCTCCTTAGACCTACTGTTAATCCATATTTATTTTGTATGGAGACTGTGTATAGAGCTTTGAAATGTATTAAAGAAACTTGTAGGTGATTAAAAATTATAATGGAACATTGGGACCATTTGTTTTATTGTATTTTAATTTCCAAGGTGGGTTTCCACTTTGGAAATTACACAAACTGCACATTGGTCCAGAAGTCATTTTTATTTTTTGGCATTAGGTCGAAATTTTGATGTGAATGTAACGTATTTTTGTTTTCTTAAAGAAGATTCATTATTTATGTGTATTTTTGTAGAAAATTAGATTGTTTCGCCTGTGTTTCGTGGAGTATTAGAAATGTACTGAGGACTGCTGAGAAAAACTATTTACGTCATTTAAAGGGAAATAGACGCCTGAGCTTGCAATCCTTATTTATCGTTTTTAAATAAATATAAGTAATTTGGCTAAATTTAAAGTAATACCACATTACTACTAACAATACTACAAATAAGTTTTCATGGGAGCCTAGAGTGGGCATGGTCGCACTAATCCAAAAAGCTTTTTTTAAAAACTATTGATGACATAACACGAAAATGTGCTAAGTTTGAAGTATGTAACTCAACTTTTTGACTTTAAGCCAAAAAAAAACAAGAGAAGAACGCTGAAGTCGAGTTTGCTCGACTGCAAGATACCCTGTACCCAATCTATATGTACCTTAAGTTAGGTTCTATTTGACTACCATACATCATTGAATTGGATTTTCATAGAAAAACGGGTATATCTTTGATTGGGTTTATACCTAAAATTTTGTTGGGCCTACCCATATTGGTCTGTTTCATTGGGACTATCATAGACATAATTTATACTAAATTTAAATTTTCTAGAATAAAAAGCAATGACGTTTTTATGTTAAAAACCCAATATTTTGGGGTAAATTTGTATGGGGGCTATACCTAAAATTTTGTTGGTCCTACCCATGTTTAGATATTTTTATTGGGACTATCATAGACATAATTTATACTAAATTGAAATTTTTTAGAATAAAAAACAATGACGTTTTTATGTAAAAACCCAAAATTTTGGGGTAAATTTGTATGGGGGGCTATACCTAAAATTTTGTTGGTCCTATCCATATTGGGATATTTTATTGGGACTATCATAGACATAATTTAGACTAAATTTGAACTTCCTAGAATAAAAAACAATGACATTTTTATGCAAAAACCCAAAATTTTGGGGTACATTTGTATGGGGGTACCCCTTAAAATGGGTCTAGAGAAAAACCGTTCGTAAGTGCACACTTGACGGCCTAGGAGAGTCTAAGTTTCAATTTTGAAAGCGCTACCTCTTATAGTCTCCGAAATAATCGTTTTCATACGGCAGACAGCATGACAGACGGAGGGGGGGGCAGCCAGACAAAGCTAGTTCGACTCTCCTTCCAATGCTGATCAAGAATATATATACTTTATAGGGTCTATCTTGCCTCCTTCTGTCTGTTACATACATTCGCACAAACTTAATATACCCTTTTACCCTTTGGGTACAGTGTATAAAAAAAAAAAACAAAAGAAAAAGAAAAACGTTAACTACGGTAGAACCGAAGCCCAAATACCCGCCACATCTTGGTTTAGTTTATTTATGATCATCAGTGGCTTAGGTAAAATTTAGAGAAGAGATGGCTTGGAGTCAATATTCCGATACAACCAAAGTTTAGGTGGAATACTAAATATTTTCTTGAAAATAAGATTAGAAAATGGGTGGTGACTTTGTTTTATCAGTAGAGTAAAGGTAAGATGATATTAGATGTATTTTACCCAATTAGTAGTAAACATGCATAAATAATAAACTATTTAATAATAAAATTAGAAAATTGCGGAAAGCTCGTATGGGGCCTAAACCTAAAAATGGAAGGGGCACCTTAGTTTTGTTTTGATTACATTGGAATACTTTTATCCGTTTGAAGTGAATAATAGTTATTTTTCATAAAAATAAAAAAAAAACGGTAAGTTTGTATGGGAGCTCTACCTAAAAATGGGAGTGGAACTTTCATTTTCATACTTAATTTAGTCGTTAGAGAGAAAAGCTTAAGTTCTTAAATTCAGCTTAAAATCTTTTAAACTGACCGAATAAACAACAAAGAAACAAACAGCCGGACGGACGGACATAGCTAGATCGATTTGTCTCGTTGAGCTGATCAAGAAAAATATATATTTTATAGGGTCTACGTTAGCTCTTTTAATGCGTTACAAACTTTCAGACAAACTGAATACACCATTGACACTATGCGATATAAGAACTACTTCAGGACCACAAAATAACAAAATTTTTTAGGTCTGTGTCATTCAAATTTTATAGTCGAAGTGGTTTTACTTTGCAATTTTCAAACAAGTAACGATTGCTCTTCTTTTTCGTTCAATAAACTTAATTTGAAGGTAAAAAGCTTTTCAAAGTAATTTATCTATACTAAAAACGCCTAAATGTATGCTATCAATTGCTGCTTATTTAAGTCAAAACACAGCGCAATAAAATATATTTTATTGGTGCCAAATACAAAGTTATAATAGAAATAATAATAATAATAATAGATACATAATATTATCCTACATTTCAAGGCCATAAAAGTAAAAAACAACATTACCCAAAACCGTCAATCAAATCGACAACATTTAACTAGTTATATCCGTTTGCGTTGCAAATTGGCGTTAAATCGTTCATTGACAGACATCGACGGAATGGAATGGAATCGATATTTGACCTAGGCCAATAAAATATTACTAATACGCCGCGTGTTACACAGCAAATAATACATTGACTCTATTTCGTTGTTGTTGTTGTTGTATTTTTTGTTATTAGAACAAAATTGTATTTTATTTTGTATTATAAAAATATATCGAATACAATTTTAGTGCATCAATCAAATCAGAACAACAACAACAACAAAACAATCAGAAAAACTGAACATAATAAATTCAAACACGTAAAATAATACCAAAAATAAAATATATTTTGTAGCTATAAAATATTCTTGCGTTCCCTCTCTCTCTCTCGCTCGCTCTCTTGCTCTTGATATCCTTTTAACTCCTTGACTTGTAAAATGTTAAAATGTGCAAAAGCCAAGCTACTTGTTGTTGTTGTTGTACAGCCAGAGTTGAGGAAACGCCTACTCTATTTTTTATTTTATTTTATTTATTTTTTTTTTACCAACGCCCATTTGCTTTCGTGCGCACATTGAAGTTTTGTGACATTTTGCAATTTATTGACTTGTGGCGCTATTCCAATCAGAATTTTTTTCGAAATGATATAAAAATTTATTGTGCACGCTTTATAATAAACGAAAACTACAACAACAACAACAAAAAATAGTAACAATAATAAAATAAAAGGTAAGTGATAGCGATTGCGCCCGTTTGTTACCCAAAAAAAGGTACTTGATTTCAGGGTTTTAATGCGGAGCGATAGTAATAGCTTCCGTTCGAACAGACACATTTTTTTTTTAGATAATCAAACAAAACAACAGCAAACCGGAGCGTATCAATTTTTGAAAATACATATTTTATTCCAAACCTCTGAAAATTTCGAATACCATCTAATCGGATACGTTTAAACCAGCGCTGCAAACCAGTTTTGAACCGAACAGCATTTTCAAACATTTGCACCGAGCCATGAACCTAACTCCTAATCTTTGTCACTTTCCCACCCAGTGGAAATGCGCCGAAATAATACTCATACTCAAACATGGGAAGCCTGCCGCCATTCCCGCCTCATATCGTCCAATACGTTTATTGTCGGTACTCTTCAAAGTTGTTGAGAAACTATTCCTGCGTAGAGTGCGACCAATTCTGAAAGAGGCCGGTTTGATCCCCGATCACCAGTTTGGTTTCAGAGAAAGCCATAGTACACCGGAACAGTGCCGCAGGTTAGTCGAGAAGATACTGGAATCATTTGAGGAGAAGAAGTTTTGTTCAGCTGTCTTTCTGGATGTAAAGCAAGCCTTCGACAGGGTGTGGCATGCTGGTCTGCTTCACAAACTTAAGACTATCCTACCACCTCCGTACTAAACCTTTATTAGGTTTTACCTTTAGCGCAGGAGTTTCTTCGTTAGATGTGGGAAAGAAAATTCCCAAATAAAAAGAAGTCAGAGACGGAGCTCCACAGGGAATTGTTTTAGGACCAGTCCTTTACACACTCTATACAGCCGACTTACCTATTATAATCGGTATATAGGGCAATAATAAAGCCCGCAGGAGAAACTGTTCTATTATTCAAATATTTCAAAACAATGTGCTGAGGATTATGTCAAACGCTTACGTGTTTCACACCAACAAAGAGATACACGAGGAACTCGGGGTACCTTGGGTATACCAGGATATTACAAGAATTAGCACCTCTTATATAAATCGGTAGATTGCAAGTAAATTTATCCGTTATAATAAAAAAAAAAAAATTAAAAAAAAAAACAAGTTTTGCTCGAAGTTCTCTGAGTGATGACTTTCTGAGCGGAAATGCAATAAATCTGAATGTCACGTTAGGATCGGTGAAGAGCTCTATTTACAATGATTTTTGCACAAGACAATTAGAAAAACAGCATATGTCAAGATTGCTGAACAATTAACTTATTTTAATTTACAATTTAGGCAAAATTTTATACTTAATTGATTTAAGCTCTCCAAAAATTATTAATATTTTTAATTTTTTTATGTGAACCATTTGAACCGATCCGAACCACGTGGTTCAACACCGATTCAAAAACCGGTTCTTGAGCTGAACCAAAATCAAACAAAACACTGAGCCAGCCGGAGCCAGCAATTTTTTAAAATAATATTTGTTCCAAAGCCCTGGAAATTTCACCTACCGACTAAACGGGTGAAAGACAAAACGAAGTTTGGGGGCAAAAGTAATGTTTGCGACGTTTGTCCTTTGTGGTAACAACTGCTGCTCGCATGCATTGCATGCTGCCGCCAACTATGATGATGAACGAAAGCAAAGAACGGCGTGAGAAAGCGGAAAATGCGAAATGGAAAACGTCAGGTCAGGTCATGCAGAGGCTAAACGAGATAGCTTCACTATCGAAGAATCTAGTTGATATGCACAATAAATGCCGGAATTGAATTGGTGTTAAGCACGAAACTAAATGAAATGAAAATCAGCTAAACTCTGCGCTGCTCTGCTCAGCTCAGTTCAACTGAATGCAAATCGAAGTTTATTTCGCTGGCTGAATTGCATCAATTGACAAAGTACTGCGCGACAGTATCAATCAATTCTTAAAAGCGTTAAGTTGTTTTTCTTAAGTCAAAGACAGACAATGTCAAATCAGCTTTTCTTTCTCAGTTTAGCTGATATATTCTCGGTGTATCCGGCTATTTTTAAAGAAATATTTAAAAGTTTAAAAAAACCAAAGCAAATCTTTTTGCCAAGTGATGAAGATTGGCAGGATAAAATGTATTATATGTTGCTCGAGGTGCAAAAACAAGTCAATGAGGCTAACGATCGTGGACTGTGCGTTATACATATTTTCTTTTTATAAAGAATTTATTAAATATTTTTAATGTAATTGTAGCACCATGAAGGATATGAATAAAAAAGAGAAACCCATTTTTGATCCGTTACGCGTTACCAAATACTTTTCACCATCCACATCGCCCGAAGGCGGACGTCGCAGTAATCCATTAAAATTTTGTCATTCGACTACAGTTAAAATTAAATTAAAATCAACAGCACAATGGGCCTTAAAAATTATAACAAATGCAGCAAAATTACTGAAAAAACCACCAATTTCGGTTATTTTTGAGAATGAACATGAAATGAGATTGACCTATTCGCTAATTTATGATGTTTTTCGTTGTACGTAAAAGGTTCTTTACATTTTTTATTTTATTTGCTTTTAGTATATTATTTTATTTTATGATTTTGTTGTAAGAATTTCGTTCTGGCCATAAAGCATGGCGCACTATAATTTCTTTATCTTACAGATAAGGTTGTGCTGTCCAATGCGTTAAGTGATATCGAATTTTTAAAAAATACGAAGAGGTATGAATTCGATAAGAATCTTTATAAATAGTTAAATTTATTTGTATTTTTTTTTTTTAAAATATTTATGAGCGTTTTTTTTTTGCAGTATATTGGCGATGAGACTCGTATCTGGTTAATGTTATTTGAATTATATGATCGTCAGTTTAAGGCACGCAATGCTGAGGATACCGAGGAACAGTTACAACTTTATAAGGCTGCACAAGTGAATGGTAATTAGGCGTTCTATACAAGTCAAAAAACTTGGCCTATTTATTTTATATTTTTCAAAATTCCAGAGGTTGCCGATAAACTATGGCGTCATCGCGTACGCCTTTCAGCTTCCATAACACGCATGCGCATCAAATGTGGTGCTCTGCGTCTTTCAAAAATGTTACCCATACATTTACAAAATGAAAAAGTTGCTATAGCGGCTGCAAATCCTGTAGTAACTGGTTGGATTAATCCATTTTTAATAAGGTAAAATCTATAATTTTCTAGTTGTGCTCTCCATGTGAACAAGTTTTTTTTTTTCCTGAATTAGAGACAAAACAGCCGCGGATAAATTACTAAACGAAATGGGTTATACAGTACATGCGCCGGATGATGAAAAACCTCTACAGATGCAACACTGTAAATGGGATAATATATGTCCGCTCTTTTGTCGCTTATACCTAGAGATCGCAGCGAGTTTACCAAGTCGAAATTAATGACAAAACATTACTTTATTATGCAGGTTAGAAAAAAGTCGGGTTGATGTCACCAAATCTCGTATATAAGGCCTTTTGCACAGAGCGAATAATGACTAATCAGAACCAGCCCGTACAGTTAAGGAAAGAGCGTAGTTTAAAGGGGCAGGCATTGGACGGTTCACGTAGCGAGTTGAAATGCCATTGTCCTGGGTAAACACAATCTGTTGGATCTGTTCCAAAGTTTCTGTTGCGTCTTCTGCAATATATTTTAAACAGGATTCCCATTCTGGCCGCATGTTCTCCGATGGGTCAGTTATAGTTGTTTTTATTCTAGCGAGATTTTTATGCGAGTTTCTAGCAGTTTGTTTGAACGCTTTGCGTCTAACCTAGGCCAAATCGATCTAGTTTTCCTACAGCTGAGTTGGCAAAAGTGGTTTTTCAATGCATCCATTGGCGTGTCTACCTGGACCGGTTGGGAGCCACTTACTGATCCTACGCTAGTCAATAAATCTGCGTGTTCCATACCGGGTACGTCGCTAGGCCCCGAACCAACGAGAAGATAATAAAGTTATGTTGACCGACTGCATTCAACCTTTTTTTACAGTCCCTAGAGTAATATCTAAAACTACTTCCCAACTCACATAGCGAACTGCGCAAAGGAAAGATAAAGATTGGGATACTACCAACATTAGACACTTGCAAGTTGTGGTTAATAATGAAATCAAATAAACACTAACCTTCGTCGTTTATCTCTTTAGTTCGATAAAAAGAATGTCTTGTTTTGGGGCCGTAACCTTTAACTAGGTCCATGCTTCGAGCACCAATTTATTCACCGCTGCAGGTGGTGCTAGCTCGTCTTGAGAAATGTAACCAACGCTTGATCCCCTGTGCTTGGGAGGAAGGAGTGTAGAAGATGAAGAATTAAAGTTTGGTTGACTTGAAGAGAAGAGTTAAGACATTAGGAAAGAAGCTGTGGTGTAAACTTTAAGAAGACGACACCTCTAAACGTCTTGTCGTTGATGCACTAGCAGAGTACCCGCTGGTGGTCCGGAACCTTATTAGCTTAGACTTATTAAGAGGATAACCACCCACAGAATTTAGTTTAGGTTGGGCTCTAGCCCAATAACCATTGAGCCCTGGTTATAAATCCGTTCGCTTTCCGCAACTTGCGACCCATCCGGTACCCACACTTACGGTTCTCACAGAAGATGGTTTAACACTTGAGAAAATGTATTTTTTTTCTTTCACTTACAAATCTCTTTTTACAGGATAAAAATTTCTCCTTTGGTCCCGCTATAATGTCTAAATTAATTGATTATTTTGAGCTTGATGGCGATGTACTACAAACACACATCGGTTCACCACGTTCAACTGCATATCTGGCTGCACTCTTCTATTCTGTGAATCGTGTGAATAACTTTTTATGTTTATGGTGCCGGATCAAGTCTCAAGGATTATCGTAAATATATGGAATCAATTGGTGTCAATAATATACGTCTTTTCGGTGAATCCTTTACATCGTTTCCAATGGAAACGAATCGTTTTCGCACAGTTGTCGGCATTTTCGCATGTCCGCCGAATTCATTCAGCGCTATATCCGATCCCATAGATCTCATCTGTTCACGTGGTGGTGATCTCAGCATGCTCGAAGTACTTACCGAATCAGAAGTCAGTGATGAGGGCCGTCATCGTGTAGCGCTTATACTCGAAGAACAACTCGTGACCTGTCTTATGTCCATGTCCAGGCCACAAGTACAATTTGTGCTCTATCAAACACATTCGATTGTCTCAACCGAAAATGATGATATGATCGAAAATGTTATTGAAATGATAAATAAGTTAGCGCTGGAGAAACATCGTAGCGCCTTTCGTGAAATGAAACGTCTCGAGGCAATCGCTGAAGCTGAAGCGGCAAATATTCCGGCAGCAGCAATGAGTACACAATCACCGCGTAAAAAAAAAGGATACACTTTCGGCAGAGGATAAACGTAAATCACAAGTAGATTTATCCTCAGCGAAATCAACGACAGAGAGTACCACCGGATCGGAAAAATTGCAACATGTCGATTCAATTGATTTAATTGAAGTGCCCGATATCGATGAATTCATAAAGGATACAGTACCGGATATATGCATCAATCAGGATAATTGTATAGCAACACAGGCTACCGGATGTTATCTGTCATTGGTGCGACGTAAAATGTTGACACAACTCAATGAAAAATATCTCATACAAATGGCTGAACGTCGTGGTTTATTTGGTAAAGCTGCAGCGGCAACAACTGAAAAATCTGCACGTCCCAAAATGGTTAAAGTACAACAAGAAACCGTAGAGCAGCCAACATTAACGGATGCCGAGTATGAAGCGCGCGATTTGCGTGCACAAACAAATGCAGAGAATGTGGTGAGTGTGGCGATTATAATGATTAAAATTATAGACAAAGTGTATCTTTATTATAGCAATCTTTTTATTTACATTAACAAATCTAAACATATTGTTTTTGTATGCAAGTAACTAAAACAACAAAAACTTACTCGCACGCTCATTAATTGAATCATCACAATTAAAAAAATATTACTACATAAAATCCAATAATAATAACAACAACAAAAAAATAAAATCAAAAACAATTTGAATGAGGAAATATTCTATTACTAGAACGTACGCTATTCGCACTAAATGTATCTAGATACATGCATATGTATCTGCATCTGTATGTTTGTAATTAGAGTTTGCATACTTATGTGTTAAGGTAATACTAAGGGAATTAATCACCAACTTTAAGTTGGCGCGCTGCTTAGATCATGCAGATTAGATCATACCAAAAAATAAATTTATGATCAAATACAAAGTGTCACGAAATTTAACGAATGCCAACACTCATCTTGTAATTTTACAAATGCAAGCTGTAAACAAAATTATTTGGCACAATTTTTACTTAAAATGCAACTTTGATTTGATTGAATGCTATTCAGTTATTTATAAAGATAACTCTAAAAAAAAATCTAAAATTAAAAGACATTTAAGGTCTTGAAGAGAAATGTAGTTTAATCTCTTTCTATCTCTTCTTATGTTAGAGCTATTAGTATTCTCCTTCAAACTTCCAAGTGAACCGATCACATTGGGTCAGAATCCTTTTTTTTTTTTTTTCATTAAATCTAATTATATAGCTAGAGAGCTGATTTTTGGTGGAATTGATCATATTAGCACTTCAAGTAAGTGAAGAAAAATGTTCAAGTCAATTCGACCACGCCTACCTAAACCGCCCTATATTAGGATACATTTTTGAGGAATAGATTCTGTTATTATTATTTTATTTTTGAATATAAACAAATTTAATTATTGATTTATAAGAGGTATTAAATTAATTCTATTATATAAATTTTTTTTTCTACTTCCAAAACCAGGGAAAATGGGAAATGAAAGCTATAATCGCTTCCTAATTATACTGACATTCAGTTCTTCTAAAAGTTCAAAAGCTTCCTTTGGTAACTACGTTTATATTTTGAGTCAATCTTTTATTTAAAAAATGTTCGTGGCTCGTGAATTAAAAATTTAAATAGATTGACCGGCTCCACCGATTAATCAACCATGGGACCCTTTACTTTCGAGCCTAAATGCAAATAAATGATTGGCGTAACATAAAAAAAAAGATGTATAGGAAAGGATGTAATTTAATTATTTTTTTTTCTATTCTAGATTTTTCATTACAACGCTTAATTAACCAATTTTTCCCAATTTGCTTTTTAATTTTAAGGGGTCTAGGAGAATAGCTGTACTTAGTTCTAAATTTAAAATGGATATTTACGTTCTTCTAAACAATTATAGACAAATACAAAAGATCACATACAGTCAGGCTACCATTTTCGAAATTAGTGATTTATTTTTCCATTAAATTCCTTATTATCTTATAATTTTCAAACAGTTTAAACATTAAAATATTGTTTCTGCGTGATCGGTGGGTGACGTCAACAAGGTACATAAAAAAATGAGCTTTAAAAATAATGGGGATGTACCTCACATCTCAGTTGTGGTCTTTCAAGACAAGTAAAGGGGTTATATACAGTTAGCATTTTCGCAGAAATCGCTTTTATTTTGCATTTTCTTAATATATAACTGAGTTTACACACAGAAAATTTAAGTCAATCGACGAATATTTTCGAAGTTATAGACACATTAGTGAAGGCGCCGAGAGATCTCGCAGTAAACTTTTAAGACTTTAAACGTCGAAAATGGTGTTTTAGCCTGGTTGCAAGATTTCTCAGAAACGGTGAACCGATCGGTCTGAAATTTTTACACAAGCTTACCATTTTTTTGTTTTTGTATCGAAGGATTTCCCATCCGATGAAAATTTTTATTTTTGAAACATTTTAAGCGCCAAATTTTGGGTGAAAATCGAACATTTTACTTTGAGTCTTTATGTCAAAAAAATTGTTGCTATTCCTTCGATTAATCACAAGGTTATTGAGTATACTATTGAAATCTATTTGTTTTGACAGACCCCATACAAACATACCTTCCAAAGGTCTTTTTTTTGGACCTTTAATTTTTTTCAAG
Organism: Leucophenga varia; assembly: GCA_018903435.1. Classification (NCBI taxonomy): domain Eukaryota; kingdom Metazoa; phylum Arthropoda; class Insecta; order Diptera; family Drosophilidae; genus Leucophenga; species Leucophenga varia. The sequence goes on from JAEIFJ010000820.1 coordinate 16,551, forward strand.
TATGTGAAAAAAAGGTTGTTATATCTTCCAAGTTTCAAACCAATAAATTTTATATGTATGCTTATTAATTTTAGCCCCAACTTGAGTTTTTCCACCCAACCCCTTTGCGGAATATAATCTAAACGTCACAAATGATCATACATGAACTAATTAAAGTTTTGTGTGTGCGGGTAGTTTGAGACTTAGGTTCAACCGATTAGTTGAACGTTTTTCCCTGTTTTTGAAAATGGGGATATACAATTTTCTTGATCCTAACTCTGTTATATTTTAAGCTATAAAATACTAAAAAATGGTGCCAAACCAATAGTGGTGAATCAAAATCTTACATATTTGACACAAATCCATTCATGAATAACCCATTTTTTATATAAAAACTTAACAATTGGCGGAAGATTTGTATGAGGGACTATATGCTATAAATGGTCCCACCTTAACCATGGGTCATTTTCTGGACATGGGTTGCTGTTAGAAGTGTTTTTAGTTTATTTGACATAATTCGCTCTTCTAAATAAACCTTTTTCAGTTTAAAATACTGCACGATTTTTATGGGGCTATGCCTCAAAAATGGGCGTGGCACTTTTAAACGGTCTACTGGTGAGCGTCTCCTTTGTTTTGCTAGTTTTATGTGTCTACTCAAAGTGTGAGCAAAAAAAAAAAGCATTTGTATATGGTGTCCCAGAATTAACGCAAGATTTAAATTAAATACAAAAACTTTCATTATTTCTGAGATAATTTTCAACAATAAAGACTCGTGCAACGCTCCGTTTTTAGTAATCTTAAAAATAACAAATTGACAGCTGACACTTTAGGATTACTAAAAATAGAAGCGTTGCACGAGTCTTTTTGTTGAAAACTATCTCAAAAATAATGAAAGTTTTTGTACTTTAATTCAAATCTTACGTTAATTCTGGGACACCCTATAGATCATTTGTTTTTTATACCACAATAGCCCAACGGTATGGACCCAGTGACTTGAAATTTCGCCCAAATAATACTTAACATAGTTTGAAGTAAAACAAATTTTTTTTTGAGCTACAAGAAAAAAGTTAGGGTCGAAAGGGTTAATAAAAAACCAATGAAAAAAAATTTTGTTTTAATATCTATTTTTCTATGCTTCTTGCTTTTTTATTCTTATTTCGTATTTCTTTTTTTTGAATTTCCTATAATGTTATTTCTTGATCCAGTAGTCGACTTTTAAAGTAGAGTATGCCTAAGTTCAAACAATATTTTATTGAAATATGCGAATATACATATCAAATGAAAGATAATAAAATAACGATTTAGAAAAATATAAACATATAGTATACATATATATGTTGGAGTTATCATCATAAATAACTGAATAGAACCCATTTAAAATTGCATTTTGACTAAAATATTTTGAGTTGCCTATTAATTTTTTTTGCCTGCTTTTTTTGCATTCGTTTGCTACACTCACTTACGCCAGGCGCTCTTCGTTTCAAAACTTTTTTTATCTGGCTGCATTTTACTACTACCAAACTTATTACTACTTGCCCCTGAATTTGTTGATGAGCTTGACTTGTAACTGTTTGTATTCTGCTTCTGCGTGTTGGCTGTATTGTAACTGCTGCTAGAACTACTACTGACGCCAGCACCACCAATACCGCTACCGCCGCTATAACTGTTACTCTTATAATAATTACTTTTCGACGATTTTGTTTCATATTTTTCCGTTGTTCTATAATCATTATTATAGCCACCATATTGTGTTTTACCAACACTTTTACCAGCAGCACCCAACACAGCGCCACTGGTGCTCATGCTGCGTTGTACACTGAAAATATTTTTACGGCTTGTACTATACGTAGCACCCTCCTCGTCAGCCAAAGGACCACTTTGCGTATAGAATTGTTGTTGCACTTCGACAACATAACGATAAGCTTCCTCCATTGTTTTAGCATTGCGTCGTAATATCATCGAATGCGTTGGTTCCGGTAAATGATCACGAAATACTTGCAATGTTATACGTTCAATATCCTCCAAACTATACAGTGTATCGTTGTGTGTCAGCTTACGATTGAGTAAACGTTGTTTCAATTTACTAATCTTTTTGATAATATTGCTCAATGGTTGAATCCAATACGCTGGTACGTATTTTATGTATTAACGTATAACTGGCCTCTTTCTCTGCATAATTATGTAGTAAAAGTTCTTTAAGTTTATGCCAGGATTCAACTTTATTACCGCCGGAACGTACAATAACCAATTCACGTGCACGATCGATACATTTATTCTTGATATGCATGAAAAGCGTTTCACGGTAATAAGGATCAAAGGAATTTAGCGTTGATATAAGCGGTTCGATTTTATTCAAAAATTTTGGTAATTGTGTTGCATCGTTGCCATCGAATGGTTCGATTTGTTTTAGACGATTTAAGAACATATTATATTTATTCACAAAATCGGAATCCATATTGGAGTCGTTTACACTTTGTTGCTCAATGGTGCTTTTTTTTAATGTTTTACGATTTCCGTTTATAGAATTTTCGTTTAATATTGTTTTTTTTTTTTCACTTAATTTTTTTAATTTCCGTTCCGGCAAGTTAGACAACCAAACGCGATGACAGCAGCACGACGACTGTTAAATCGTTTCGTGTCGTTTGTTTTTTTTTTGTTCGAATTCAAATCGCAAAAGCGAAAAAATTAGTTAGCGCGCGCGCACCCGGCTTTTAAATTGCTCTACTCCAACTTTGTCATAGAAAGATCTCCCCCGCGTAATTTAGATTGCGCTTTTAATAATTAGAAAAATTCAAAAAAACACAAAAAAAAAAAAAAAGCGTATTCAAATTTAAAAAAAAAAAAAAACAAAAATAATAATTTCAATTCTTCAAATGTATAAATTAACATTCATTAGCATGATTTGGTGCGCTATAGCATTACTACAACAACAACAAAGGTAATACCTTCAATATATACAACAACAATATAACAATAAATAGCAAATACGATGTTTTTGGCACGAACAGCAATAAAATTCATTGTTCTGTACTAAAGGTAATAAGTGACGAATGCGTTGTTTGTTTGGGTCTGGAAGTTTGCTGCTAAATTTGACTCATATTAAAGAAATTCTGAACTCCTCACTTTGCGTTTATATATTTTCAAAATTTTATATTATATCGTCGACGACAACGCGTATGCACAGTGGAGCAGAATTGAAATTAAAGGGCTCAAAAACAAGCAAAAACATGAACTTCGGTGGATCCGAAGCTTCAATACACGCAACACATTAACACACGCAATAACATTAAATTTTCTTAAATGAATATGTAAGTTCGGGGTTGTCTTGGGGACTATATGTTACTAGGGGTTATATCTTACTTCAATCATGTATCAAGCTGAGAACATGGGTAGCTCAAGAAGTATTTTGACCATGTTTGTCACAAATTTCTTCATTAATAACCCATTTTTCATATAAAAACTCAAAAATGCGAAAGATTTCTATGGGCAATATGCTAAGAGGACCATCTCAACCATAAGTTCTTTAAACTTGGGTTGCTATTAGACTGTTTTCACCAGATTTAACGTACCGCTACATAATTAAGGTTTTTCAAAAAATGGCGGAAGAATTGTTTGGTGCTATATGCTTAAGTGGTCCCATTTCAACCATGAGTCATTTTCTAAACATGGGTTGCTGTAAGAAGTGTTTTTTACAAGATTTTAAACATATCGCTAAATAAAGAACGAATTTTTCATATAAAAACTTAAAAAATGGCGAAAAAATTTGTATGGGGTCTATATGCTATTGTGGTCCCAACTCAACCATGGGCCCACTTTCTGAACATTGGTTGTTGTTTGAAGTGTATTTACCTTATATGACATAAATCGCTTCAGTTAAAAAAACCAGTTTTCATTAAAAAAAAAAACTGAACAGGAAAGAACGCAGAGGTCGAGTATGCTCGACAGCAAGATACCCTGTACGCAAACTTTATGTACCTTAAGTTATGTTCTTTTTTAATACCATACCTCATTGAATTGGATTTTCATACAGAAACTTAAAAAATGGGTATATCTTTGTATGGTGGCTATACCTAAAATTTTGTTGGACCTACCCATATTGGTCTATTTCATTGGGACTATCATAGGCATAATTTATACCAAATTTAGACTTCCTAGAATTAGAAACAATGACGTTTTTGTGCAAAAATACAAAATTTTGGGGTAGGTTTGTATGGGGGGCTATACCTTAAATATTGTTGGTCCTACCCATATTGGGATATTTTATTTGGACTATCATAGACATAATTAATCCTAAGTTTAGACTTCCTAGAATAAGAAACAATGTTGTTTTTTTGCAAAAACCCAAAATTTTGGGGTAGATTTGTATGGGGGCTATCCCTTAAAATAGGTCTAGAGAAAAACGGTTTGCAAGTGCATACTTGACGGTCCAGGAGAATCTTAGTTTCAACCATATGGTGGCCCTAATTAATATGTTATAGTCTCCGAGAAAATCTCTCTCATACGGCAGACAGCATGACGAACGGATAGACAGACATAGCTAGTTTGACTCCCATTCCAATGCTGATCAAGAATTTGATAGTTTACTTTATGGGGTCTGTCTTGCCTCCTTATGTCTGTTACATACATTCGCACAAACTTAATATACCCTTTAAACCCTTTGGGTTCAACGTATACAAATTTGTATGGGGCTATGCCTAAATATGGGCGTGGCACCTTGGTTTCAGACACTTTAGCTGCTTTGAGCTCAAGAAATGCTGAAGTCAAGAATATATATCTTTGAAACTGAGCGAATTAAACGTGTAACTACAGACACACAGACGGACACGGCTACTAATATATATACTTTAAGGGGTCTATTGCGTCTCCTTTCATTCGTTACAAACTTTCTAACAAACTGAATATACCCTTTCACACTATAACATTTAACACTGAATTAAAAACTAAAAAGAACGCTGAAATACTCAGAACCCAATCTCTATTAACCTAACATATCTCTAAGAATATAAAAGTTATGCCAGTGGAACTTGAAATTTTGATTCTCCAAATTGATTTTTAAATTTTAACCTCAATATAATCATTTTTTGTATTAATATAGAAAAACCCAGATTGGGTTCTTTCTCAACAGGAGAGCTTCTTCACCCGAATATGATTTGACGTAGAATTATCCAATAAGGTTCAAATAAGCACTTTTTTGAAATTCAAAATTAGCTATATCCGTCTGTTCGCAACACATTATATTTTTTCTGACTTGAAGGTCCGACCTTGTTTATTTTATGTTTTTGTGGTTGCTTAAGTTGCATCTAAAGTCAATTTCATTCCAGCACTTTCACACTTTTGGCCCACTTGAGCCAAAATAAGAAACTAATGCTTCTCTCGATCATATGGCCTGACCTCAGAGCGAAAATTTTATTGATAGACAGACGGACGTGGGTAAATTGGTCAAAACTCTTAAGTGATGTATTAAAATGAATGCCAGATACGCATTTAGCGAATCAGACCTTTAGACCAGCCAAAAATCAGATCAACTCAAATAGAATGTAGATGATTTTCATATAAGGCCCAATAAAATGTAAAAATTTGGATCACATTAAACCACTTTGAAATACATTTTTCCCACCCCCCAAACTTTTTAAACGTGTTTTATTGTTAAGTTCTTATAAAGACTCTCTGAGATAGTTAAACTGATAGTTTAACAAATACCCATTTGATTTATATTTTAAACAACTTTGTTCCACTGTGCTACGCTGACGCTGAAATCACTGTGCGATACACTACATTTGAATACAGTCGAACATATGCAATTTGATCAAAAGTTAGTATTACCCGGAGCTGATACTGGCGCAAATAATTAACATAAATTTTTTAGCAGCTTGTAAAATTTTTTTTTTAATAGCAATGAGCGCGAATTGTTTGTTTAACTGCTAATTTACTCACCCAGTCAGTCGGCCAAGACAACTTGGCTGATAAGCGACATTGGCGCTCCGACTCTAATTGCTCAGAAATAAGCAGCAGAATAAGAAAGAAACAAGAACAAAATGTGAGAAATCTCTGTCTTGCTTTTGTTGTTGTTGTTGTCGTTGTTTTATTCAATTCGTGGGCGCACCGCAAAATCCATAGCTAAATGATAATGCGCATTGACAGCTCACTCCTATATGTATACATATGTATGTGTGTATGCATATGTTTGTATCTTTGTATTTATATTTATGTGTAGCTGACTGCTCGCGAATAGATAGTTGGAAACGGCTGTCAGTCAGTCAACCGTTAAGCGATAATTTATTTACAACTATTTATTTATTTAAAAAATTATTTTTATTTTATTATTTATTCATTTTGCTTTTAATTTTTATAATCAAGTTATTGTTTTTATGCGTTGAACCTGATAAGACGTTAGCGAGTTCAGGGTCTAGAAGAAGGGAAATTCTTTATTTTTTACGATTTTATTTTGCGATAAAAGCGTAGAAAATATGGTGAGGATGAGTAACAAGAAATTGATGAAAAAAAAAAATAAATAAATAAAATAAATAATGCTGCACCCAAACCAAAGAAAGCTACGGCATTTTAATTAGAGTTTTCCGGTTAATTGAAATTAGTTGACCGTGAAACCCAGAAAATATAAATATTCTCTTAAGTTGTTCTATTTTAATTTATTTACTTAAATAAGAAAATGGTATTTTCTAATTGTTTTTATTTTTGAATCTTGAAAGGTTTGTATTTTACCGATTCCGATAGGTATTATCAGTTTTTCGGAATGCATTGAAGAAGACTTTGCAGACCCAAAAAATTCTTTTTTTCTTGATCAGCTTGATTTAAACATATCCGTCTGTTTCTCTAAAGTTACAAGTTTTATTGTTTAGTTTCAAAAATATGAATAAGTTTTAAACTGGATAATTTTTATGGAACATGTCAATATTTAAATTTTTTTATACAAGCTGCGCTTCTTCACGTCTTATGCCAAAAATAAAACCATATCTAACGCTTTTCATCGAACCTAACGAATCAACAAGTTAAAAAGATTTCCCCCAGATTTTAAAACAGCGTACTACTCTAAAATGTGGACAAAGTAAGAAAGATCTATGACATTAACAGTAAACATTTGAATATTTGCATGTAGATTTCATTGAGCTCAACAAATTTTGAACTCGGGGAATCAATTATTGAGCTCATAAAATTTTGAACTTGGGGATTTCCCTTGATATTAAGGGATCACAGTATAACGGCTGTGGTGTGTTCGTGTGCGTTATCCTGTGTTCAGGAAATGGAACAATAATATGAACGTAGAACAGGAAGAGGATTCTACCAACGATGTCTCAGGGGCACCAGATAAAATTAAGTCAAGTAAAGTAGTTCAAATTTTCAAATAATCGCGTCGATCAAAATGGTTTAAATGTACCTAGACGTCTACGGAAGAAAGCTGTATTTCAATTATTAGATAAACCTAAGATATAAAAAGACAAGAAAAAAATTAACTTCGGTTGGTCCTAAGCTTATATACCTGTCACACATCGTTTGAAGTGGATAGATCTTCGTGTGCAGTGTTTGTATTAAATTTTATCTTACAATTCCAAACAAATTGAAAATATTCTTAAAAATTTAGAAATTCCCGACCTGATCTGAACTATTTTTAAACTGAGGATTTGGCTTGATATAAGAAGCATTTGTACCATATTTGAAGCCATTAGCTCTATAAACAATTTTTTTCTTATAAGAATTTGACAAAATGTTGTACGTTTGTATGTGGATGCCTAAGTGGGCGTAGCACTTTGTTTTTAACATAGAAAGTACACAGGACCTAAAAAGCTTAAGTTTAAAATTTCAGCTCAATATCTTTAAAACTGGGCTACATAATATAGGTTACATTTGTATTTATTTGTTTTTGGTCCTACCTATATTTGGATATTTCATTGAGACTATCAAAAGGCATAATTTATACTAAATTTGAATTTCATAGAAAAAGAATCAAAGAAGTTTTTATGGAAAAAACGCAAAATTTTGGGGTAGATTTGTATGGAGGTACACCTTGAAGTTGTTTGTAAGTGACCACTTGACGGCTCAGGAAAGTATAAGTTTCAAATATGGTGGCTCTATTTCTTATAGTCTCCGAGATAATCTCTCTCATACGGCAGACAGACAAACGGACGGACAGATATAGCTACAGTGACTCTCCTATCAATACTGATCAAGAATATACATGCTTCATAGGGTCTACCATACCTCCTTCTGCCTGTTCCATACATTTGCACATACTCCTTGGGTACAGTGTATAAAAAGTACATTCATAATGTACAATTGTGTTCTCGAAAATAGTATTTAAACTTAAACAATATATTAAAAGTTAACTTCGGTTGCGAAGTCACTTATATACCTGTTACACATCATTTGACAGTTGATAGACCTTCGTGTGCAGCATTTGTATTAAATTTTATTTTAAAATTCTAAACAAATTAAATCTATTCATAAAAATTTAGCAAATTCGCGGTCCGATTTGGACCAATTTTAAACTGAAGATATGGCACTGGTATAAGCAACATTTTAACCATCATTTGAAGCCATTCGCTTTATAAATGACCAAATTCTTTTTCATATAAGAACTTGAAAAAATGTTGTACACTTTTGTATGGGAGCTAAACCTAAACCAGTGGGCGTGGGCACATTGATTTTAACATAAAAAATCTACACAGGACCTAGAAAAGCTTAAGTTTAAAATTTTACGCACCAATATCTTTAAAACTGAGCGAATAAATCGCGCATTTTGCAATCACACAGACCGACGGTTCGGACGGACAGACAGACAGACGGACGGAAATGGTTACAATCGATTCGTCTGCGATCGAGGTGATGAAGAATATATATACTGTTATGCGAGGGTCTAAGGTGCCTCCTTTAATGCGTTAAACATTCCGACATACTGATTGTACCTGTTTACACTGGTGTAACAGGCTTTAGTTCCAAATATATTCAAAGAGTTAATTGAAGTCATTTCAATTGAAGAAATATTTAACAGTTTAAAGTCGTTGTTATATGAGTTTGAATTTATGAAACCGCAGTGCCATATCTCTTTAAATTTTTGAGCTATAGCCGTTTTCCTTAAACCTGCAAAAGAGTCCTTTCTCATTCTATTGTACCAAAATTTGTTTACCAACATGTTTACTCAAATTGAAAAAAAGTTTAAATACGTTTAACGCTAAGAATACCATACCCAGAATCAAATAAAAAACAAACAAAAGTTAAGTCTCACTTTAAAGCTTATTACTCCTGCATTTATCTATCAATTGATGTTTTTGCTAAGATCTATGGTATATAACTAAATAAATATTAAAAACTAGATTCAGTTTTGATGCTCCCATTTTTAACCCAAATTTACTTCACTTTCTGCTTAATTTATTAAGTTTACGAGACTAATTCAGCAGTATTCATTTGCTAAATTTTAAATTGTTAATTCCTACTCTAAGTTTAATTATAACAACGCCCGCATAATATGCGCGCAATAATTAATAATTTTTTTTTTTTTACTAACTTATTAGAATAACTCTCACTCATTTACATGCCAATTTGATAGCGTTGCATTTTATGCATATTAATTTAATTTATTTTATTTTTCTACTAATAATTTTCTCTCACACAGCTAACGCGTCTGTTGCAAGGCACGAACGCTAGCACGATACGCTCGAATTTGGCCAAGTTATCTGCGCAAAAGCAACCGATAGAATTCAATTTTAAACGACGCGAATGCAAACGCTACGTGCTGCCTATTTATATGGTAAGGAGGCAACAACTTTTATAATTGATAGCTCTAGCGTCCAATCAAAAACTAATTCTTTTGTTTGAAAGCTAACAATAATTTGCAATTTGCTTATTCCCAACAGAGCAATACCGCACATCGCAGTCGCCTCTGGTGGCAATACGCGTACAAATGCCTAACGCGAAAAACTGGCTCCGATGCTGTTTGGAATCCAAACATAAAATTTAAGATCTATTGTAACCGTAAGCTGCGCACCATAAAGCGTACACGTCGACAGTTGTTCCCGTTGCATATTAATGATATTGAGCTCTTTTGCAAATTACGCAAGAGCAGATGTTTGAAATATTAACGTGAATATTATAATTAAAATTAAAAAAAAAAATTATTGTTTACCTTTTGTTTATTTTTGTCCGTTTGAAATTTGTTGTTTTAATTATAAATTTAATGATTATTATAATTATGATTATTATTGTTGTTTTTGTTTGTATTTTGTGTATCTGTGTGTTTGTTTATCCGTGTGTGTATGGATGCTGTATTTTGAAAATATTTATCCGTTCCTTAAATATGATAACTTAAAATTAATAGTAGTAGTTTTTTTAAAAATATATTTTTGAATGTCATTTGTAGTTAAGGAAAATTAAAATCCGCACTCATCATGATGATGTTTGTCCCAAGCCGCGAGCTGCAGAAAAAAATAAAAAATAATATATTACTTGGATAGGATTTATTTTTAGAAACGTTAGAAACACTCACCTGACACTCCTTGCTGCAATACCATTGATTTTTGCAGCCGGCACAGACAAAAAGCGCTTCACTTTTGTAGCATTCTTGACAAATGCGTATCTTATTTGATTGACCGTTCGATGTAATATTATTGGCATAATAATCGGAGTCAGTCATATTACGACGAATGTTTTTATTCTGTGGAAAAAAAGGAAACACGTTATTTTTTTATGTTAGGTTATAATAAGTTGACTTCGATCGAAAAAGGACCACTTATGTTAACCAGTTAGACGGCTTTAGCATAGGACAGTAAAAACTACTTTTTTTGCGCTACTCAAACTTTTTGAATAATCTTACGCACGCTAGGATGGTTGTACAGCGGCGCTGGCTAATTAAGCTGCATCTAATTAAGTGATCAGTTTAAGTGTTTCTACCCAAAAATATATCAGATGCTGTAGCCTATCTATTAAGTTGAATTGTTTTTTAGTTATCTATGTGTCCAGACACTAATATGTGTAGAATATTTCACTGCAGAGCCATCTGGAAAGCAGTTATCGTTTTGCTACCATCGTGTTTTAAATAAAAAGGTAGGAACACGGTAGAGATGCCCCTAACGACCAGAGTTCCCGAAAAGTAGTCTTTTGCTGATTTGCAATTAGTAATTGTCTAAAAGAATCAGTGGAAAACAATTAGTCTTAGCTAACCCCGCACCGAAATTGTTAACTTGGGTGAAATAAATTGTTTCTGTATACTGTTTTTTCAGTAGCGGCGTATGGGAGCTGTAATTCGAGACGTATGGTTTTGAAAGCACCTTGACTATATGAGAAATTGTACACCTAAGTATGAGTCAAGTGATTATTGGTCTCCTGGATAGCTATCATCTCCGCTTGATACACACAACAAAACTAGAAAGTATTAAATTAACCAAAGGTCGACGAAATATGCCTTCCTCTTTCTTCGAGCTCTTTTTTTTATTACAACGGATAAATTTACTTGCACATCTATCTTTAAATGACAATCAGCAAGTTGTTAGGGTAAAAGGAACAGTTGACAATGCGTTGTCGGAGCCATTATGGATAAGGAACAATGGATGGGGATGGAAAGAAATAAATAAAAAGTAAAAATAAACATGAGTATTTTATTGTCTCCCATTAGGGAGATCGAGCTGGTGAAGCGTTTTGAGCCTTCTTATACTGGCCTGCTCCTACATAGGCCATGCGCGTTCCTTAGTACGATATGGAGACTTATTTGCATAGTTTCGTCATTAATGACGTGAACAATTGCATCATGACTGTAAATTGATCGAGCATTTTTTTCAATCATGGTTTCCAGTCGGTCCAGTCTGGGAGTTAGTTGACTTATAACTGGGGGAGATGCTCTTGGTTGCTATTGGTTTGATGCACTGGACATTCAGAGTGACACCTCATCGTGCTGGCAAAGCTGATGCCATGATTTACTGAGGGCGCTAGGAGGCCAGAGGTTCTATGTAGAAAGTGGGTCTAGAAGTATTTAATTAACCCAAGGTTGACGAAGTATACCTTCCTCTTTCTTCGAGCTCTGTTGCTATAAAGTAATATGGATTAGGTAGCGGTACGAAAACCATTTACAATTTTAAAAGTGTCCCGAATTTTTATTCGTTTTTATAAAAACCAACCCCCTTAAAATAAAAATTAAAAAAAAAAAATATTAAAAAAAATAATATATATGGGAAAAAAAAAATAATATTATTAATAAAAAATAGTGCTCGGCAGTTGCTGACAAGATTTGGTTGTACCAAGTTGAGATACAACTTGCTAGGGAGTACTACCAGAGTAGAAATTTGTATTTTTTTTCATAAAAGAAATTTAAAAAGGTTTTTCATACCATCATGGATAGCTCTTTCGATTTAAATCAAGCATTTTTATATGCTACAACTTACCGAGTTAAGAAAATTACGCTCAGGACTGTCATCACGATAAGCAGATGCTATAGATATTTCCGGTCGTGGATTATATTTTGGGCGATATTGTGGTGGTTTTTGCATGGGCGCCATAGTTTCGGAATGTCGTGGCTGCACAGCATAGTTTCTATTAGTACCGTCAAGCAGTTTTTGTAATGTTGGTATATCCGTGTAAGATCTAGAGTTATTATAGTTGGACGATGTCGATGCATAAGATTCAGGATGCTTTGCACGTTGTGGCAGGCGTAATTGCTGCAAACCCTCTGGATTATCACGACGATATTCTTCAATAATGCTTTTAACATCCTTAAAATATCCTTGGCGACCCATAACCGGTGCTTGTGCTACTTGGGATTGACCATGCGCACCATCAGTTGCTGCCAAATACTGATTTGAGTTTTTAACATAGTGATGCTCGTTAAATTGTGGAGCATTAGAAAGACTTCGGCGCTCAGCGCGTTCAGCATGACGTTGTTGTGCATAACTGAAATATTGATCAAATATTATGATAACTATTTCATCTAAATACAATCTACAATCTTGCAACTTACTCGTATTGTTGTTGTTGTTGTTCGCGCTCCAAACGTATATTATTGGAGCGATTATTAAGTTTTGGCTCCTTTTGCTGCCAATGATCACTGAAAGTGCAATAAACTAGTTAAACAAAAGATCTGAGCAATTGAAAAAATATACTAATACATACGTTTCTTCTTGTTTGTTGACAAAAATATCACGTTCTTGTATATACTTATGTGTTTTTGGTTGTTCCACGTTGTTTTTGACTGGTTGCTTTAGATTTCGATCCATAGCTGATATTTTTCTATACAAAAAAAAAAAAAAAAAGTAAATAAAAATATTTAAATTAAAAAATTATTTAAAACTTACGCTCTTATTTTTTCGATTTCTGGATCATGCAACAAATCCGTACCAGACAAGTCCTTACTGGTCATATTTGCACAGTTTGTTATGAGTTCCATAACATGGTTGGCAATCGGCTTCTGTGTTGTTGGTTTATCATCAGACAAATACGTTTCTAATTCACTCAGCTGCTTTAAACTAAAGTTACTAACATCGCCACTTTTTGATTGAATTATATATTCGCGTCCACGCAAAACACGCGCAAGTAGTTCTTCTTTAACCCGTTTAAGATATACTAAGCGGCCCCACTCAAGACTTTTCGTTTTAATAGCACCATTCAAAGTAATTAAATCTGAATTCAAACGTTTTATCTTGGCATTGGCTTTTTCTTCAGTAGTTGTTGCTGTTTCAACTTGAATATTGATAGCTTCTTCATAAGCCGGCAAAAGATCTTTAATTTTATCGTAAAATGCCGCATTACTAGTTGGATCAAGTAATAAACGTTTTGCAGGTTTTTCATCAACATTTGACGTAATAAGATCTATGTATGATTCAGCTGTTTTTATTTTTGGTTCAGTTTGTATTGCACTCTGAGTTATCAGAGACGGCTCAGGACTGGCAGAACGTGCACGCTTTAAACCCACGACGTTGGACGTATTCACCGGTACAGGAGTTGTTACATTTGACACAAGCGAAGAGATAGCAGTTGAGGTGCGTGCTAGTTCGTATGCGTTATGAGTAATAAGAGGAGTTTTAAATTCAACGGGTTTTGTTGCGGGCGGCGGTATTGCACGATTTGGAGTATTTGAAGCTGTCTGTGAAATTGAACGCAATGGAGTAGTAGAAGCTATTGGCATTGCATACATTGGCTGAATAGTTGAAGCTGTTGGCATAGTATGCCTTGGAGCTGAATGTGCTGCTGGTAATGTTTGTGCAGGAGTAAATGAAACTGGTGACATTGATTGTATCGGAGTAACTGGTACTTGCGCAATCGATTGTATTGAATTTATTATTGGAGCTTGTGGCAATGGAGTAGGTTGCGCTTGAACGATTGATCGCACGATTGGAGTATTTGACACCGATGGTATTGCTTGAATTGGCGTATTGGGAGCTTGTGGTAACGTACGTATTGGTGTAGTGGAAGCTTGCATTGGCGTATTGGGAGCTTGTGGTATCGTACGTATTGGTGTAGTGGAAGCTTGCTGCAACTCTCGCATTTTTTGTGGTGTGTTTAGTAGCGGCAACGTAGCTTGTAAAACTGATGATGGAAATGATTTATTGATTTTGTCATCCTAAAATTATAAATTGTTTAATCAAATAAATTATTGCAATAAAAATAATTAATGTATATTTACCAATCTTACTTCTAAATTAATAGTCGGTATAGTTTTAGCAACCATATCCTCTGAACGTATATCAATCGCTACTTTTGTAGGTTCTATAATAACTTCTTCTTGTGCTGTTTGTATTTTAGAGATATTTGCATTATCTACTTTGGCAGATGTGTCTTCCATTTCAAACTCTGCAACCACATCATTATCATCAAGTGCTAAGACTTCGTCGTCATCATCATCATCATCACAAATTTCCATGTTAGCGTAAAGTTGTTTTGATGTATCTTTATCATCAACAGTTTGTTGTTTCTCTTCACATATAGCCAGCTCCGACACAATTTTCGTATCAATCTGACTCTCACTAATTGAACCTTTTACATCAACAATTTCTAATTGTAAAGACGATACGGCTAGCGTTGTCTCAATAAACTCTTCAGGTTCAGTTTTAGCAGGTGTCTCATATTTTTGTGGTGACTCCTCATTTTCGGTGTCATCTAGACAAACTAACTCTGGCGTTGGTGCTTTTGTTGGTGTTCTTTCGAGAGCTTCTTGCATTTTTTGTTTGCGCTCTAAATCTAGTTTTACTTTAGCCACTAATTCTTTAACGCAATCTTGTTGTTCTTTACTTAATCCATGTTGCATTTGTAAAAAGTCATTCGCACTTTTTATTGGCGTCTTCTCTTGTTGTTTTTGTTGATCCTCGTGCTCCTCCTCTTTCTTTAGATTATCATCTTGATTTACTACTTCTAATTGTTCTGCGGCAACAAAAGCTTCACTACGTTTCTGCAGAGCCCGCTCTAAACGTTGCTGTTGTAAAAATTGACGTTTGTTCTTTTCGTTTAGACTAAAAATTATAAAAAAAATAAAATTTAACTTAGATTTAATTAAATCTATGAAATATATATTTATATGTGTGGCAGTTCATCGATTTTCGATATCACAAAAAGTTTAGAAAGGCTTGATTTTTAAGCTTCCTGAGAAGCACGACAAAAATAAAAATTATAAATTACAGAACTTGCACTTTACCATCTCCGAAAGAAAGCATTGGCTACTCTAGACCATGATGCAAGTAGAGAAGGTTGTGTATTCTTACTTTCAGCCTGTTTAAATTTTCAAATCAGCTAAAAGAAAGCTGAGAGCGTAAAAAAGTAGAGACTGACAACTTAAGCAGACAATAGAGAAAAAAAATTAGAAAGAGACAGAATACGAATACACCACCTTGTCTAAATGCATCATGCTGAAGTGAAAAAGAATGGAAACGTATCTTTAGATGGACAGATAGTCTAAGTATTTAAACATAAAAATTTGCTCGATCTAAGCCAAATTGGGATATTTTATTCCTAAATTGAGTAATAAAAGTTTTTATTAAATGTTTTAAAATGGTAAGGCCCAAACATGAAAATTATTGACTAAAGGCAGACAAATTAAAGGTAACACCAAAATAGTTTTGGACATAAATCGATTTTCATGGCGTTCTTTACAACTTTTTCCTGACTTGATAGTAAACGTAATCAACTAGGTTTAGAATACAAAAAGGTAATGCGATTTAATTAAATTGAAAGATTGTGTCACAACAGCTTTACTAAAAATTTGCTGGTTAGAAAGTGGTATAAAATTTATTTCACTCACCATTTAATACTACGTTTTTTGTAAAACTCATGCAAACTTTTATGTTTCTTGAGCAACATTATTTGCTTTGCAGTCTGCTCTGGACCACGCGGTGGTACACTACTGCCGGCTTTAGGTTTTTCCGGAGTGCTGGTACTAGAAAGAGATGTGCCTGCGCCCGATTTTTCCGGTGTTGAATTAAGAGACTTGCAAGCAGAACTCATTAAATCATCATCGTCCTCAGATTCGTCGCTACTAAGGGAGTCGGCTTGTCCGATGTTTGCTCAGCGCCACGTTTTGGCGTATCTTTAGCGGATGACTTCTCAGGAGAACTGCTATAAGAGGAAGTGGCAGCTACAGATTTTTCCGGTGTTGCTTTAGGCGCACCACCACAAGCTTCATTCATTAAATCATCGTCATCCTCATACTCATCGCTTTCCGTTGACGACTGAGACGATGAATCGTAAATTTCGACCGACATTTCTTATACAATTTTATATATTTTTACACTATGAAGATGAAGATGAGATAATAATGCACTTTAAACAATGAAGATTATTGATGTGTGTATTCAAGTTTAATTGAATTTTTCTTGCATTACCTTTTGCAAGTATACTTACATTTGTGTTGTTTGTGTACGCCGCTGCCTTCCGTCTGCAACGCGTCGAAATCGTTGTTGACGATTTTTTTTTTTTTTTTTTTGGTTTCAGTTTCGCAACCGGCAAAGCAAAAATGCACCAAAGCCGGCAAGAATCTTTAAATGTAGCTTGAAAATATATTTCTAATAAATTTAAACTTGCATGCAAATATTAATATGTTGCTCAAGTCACTATTTACATTTTTTTATTGGCAAAATAGCAACCAAAAAAAAAATAATTAATTCGAACGAATTGTATGAACGTTTTTGCCAATTGTCTCTTCCTCTGTACGTTCTTTTTTGTCGACAATGTAACCGAACTCAAAAATAATTCTAAAGCAGATTTTAACGTTGCAGCTTGTGCGCGAACAGGCACGATGCGAAGAACTGTTTCGATGTGCTGCAGCAATTGTAGTTTGAAAACATAAAAAAATAACAAACAAACATTTTTAAGAATAAATTAAATTATAGAACGTTTTTTACTAGACAAAATGGTTTTTTATAAACGTATTTAATCGTGTTAGTTGTTTTGTTTGGCAATTTGTTTGATTTTTTTTTTCAAAATTCGTTTACACTGGCATATTTAACGCTCGCTTTTTCATTGGTGCAGGCCAACAAATCTAAATAAAAAATACGATTTTTATAAAAAACAAAAAAAAATTAAATTAGTTAATTAGTTTTTGTTAACATTATTTTTTATTGTTTGCTCAATTTGTATAAATTTTACTAAGAAGTGTTCTTTTACTTCAAATATGTTTAACGAGAGACAAAAATTTGAGAGAGTAGATAAAGCAGTTTTACTAAAGTTTGCTAGACTGAAAAACTAAAATAAATTTAGGAAGCAATACAAAACTATCCCTAAATTCTGTTCGCATTATTATCCTTTAGTTAGACAAGGGACCGCTTTGTCGTATCTTACTTGACCGAGCATAAGTGGTCAACCCTTTCTCAGGTTTCGAGTGGTGCAACGCTGTGCCGTTCAAGGAAAAGAGAAAAAAATTTTAAGAATATTCTAGCAATCCACTTGTAGACTTCAAAGCTATCGCCCACCTTGCAATCCACTTGGGGTGCAGAGGGTGGCATTGCTGGTGGGTTGCCCTAAGTGGTGGACAACGTAGAAGATACGTCGAACTATTAGACCCGATGTTGGAAACCATGATTCGATGAGATTCAAAAAAAAGAAGGGATTTCTTTGATATTCTGATGCATAACATGGCCCAAAGTGCCGATAGTCTTGGTATACGGGACCAATTCTGATTCAAACAACATATTGATTCCAAGTGCTGTCTTGATTCGTCTGGATCGGTCGCTACAAAATGCAACCTCTGGTACTATCACCTGATGTTGTTATCATTCAAAAAATTATATGCTTTGCTAGACAATACCAACTGTAATCACATGATTTCTAGCTAGAATTAGTTAAAATATGATTTATTAAAGGAATGGGCCAAAACAACGCCTGGAAGCCCAAAAAAATTGGTGTATTCAATGCTAAGTGGTGTAAAACCTTTTGTAAACTAACATATGCTATTGTACTATAAAAAAATAAAACAACAACAAAAAAATTCAAGTTTAATCAAACGCTTAAGTCAATGCAACACAAATTGTGACACTATTTTTTGGTTTTCCAAGTATAACT
Organism: Leucophenga varia; assembly: GCA_018903435.1. Classification (NCBI taxonomy): domain Eukaryota; kingdom Metazoa; phylum Arthropoda; class Insecta; order Diptera; family Drosophilidae; genus Leucophenga; species Leucophenga varia. The sequence goes on from JAEIFJ010000820.1 coordinate 35,010, forward strand.
TGATCAAATCTAATTTTAATAAAACAAATAGACAAGCAGGTTAACTTTGTTTCAAAGAAAGGGCGGTTGGGACTTTCATAAAAAGAGTGCATCATTTAAGCTGTGAACAACTGTAGTTTCAAAAGACTCTGAATAGAAGGTCCTGGAAAGTCTTAAAATATAAGTAAATATAGCACCAGACATTTGAGTAGCATATAATTCTGGTCAACAATGAAAGGTGACCCTTAAGAGTTACTGATTCAAAAATAAAACAGATTTACAATAAATTAATTTATTTTAACTCATAAAAAATATATACTCCTTTTAATTTATTTTAAACGAGTTAACTCGTTTGCTGATTAAACTCACTCGTACGAGTGTACATACATATGTATCTGCACATTAATAAAATTTGGAAACCAGTTCTTCATCGTGCGTTAGAAAATATTTGCTATCTTAAAACAAGACGAAACGTTCGTCTCTCAAGCCGAGTGACTTGAACCAAGACAACGAATAGCTGCAATCAACGACTCGACCCATTTGTGGATATATTGATAACAGCAACAATGCAAAAAAAAAATCTTAAACATAATAAACGCTGACTGAATAGCGTTGATAAATTAACAAACATTTTAATGTACATATATATTTTTTCAAATGCAATATAAATCGAGGCAACGATTTGCTGACGTCTTCAGTTTTACAGTGAACGTTAAATCGTTTAGGTCGTTGCGAAAATTAAGCAAATAAATATTTTAAACATAATTAAAGCAAGTCCATTTTTTATTCTAATACACAAAAAAAAAGGTTATTTTAAAGTCAATTTTTTTCAAAATAATTCTTATCGTCTCACGTGGCGGAAAAATAATAAAAATGTTTTTTAATTTTTATGTTAGTTAGGTAACACTGACAAACAGCTGTATGAATTGCGCACGCTACTCTCGCACTCTCTCATTCTCTCGTTCTCTTGCTCTTACGCTGCAGTCGATAAAATCTGTTTGTGTGCAGTGCTTGTGAATTACTTTAACTAAAATAAAAAAAAAACTAAAATTCTTTACACTTTAAATTGATTTTAAGTGCAAAATATTTCGCGTTTGATGCATACTTATCGCTTAAGTTTGTAAAGTACTTATACATGTGTACACATACATACATATTTACTTAGATTTACGTTTATAGCCGGTTTGTTTTATCAATTGATAAGCCGATTGCACTCAATTTCTCTCGCGCTTCCGATTTTTGTGTTTGTGTTGCTTTTTTTGTTGTTATTTTAATACGCAAAAAAAGTAATTATAGAATTTGGCTTTGTGTAATTAAAAAAAAATAGTACCCGATAAAGTTTGGTTGCAATAAATCGTTTATGCCCTTTACGGCATTAATTAGATTAAGTAGTTGAATTTTCGAAACAATTCGTCGGAATATTACGAGGTAAAGGAAAAACGGTATTTAGGAAAATAGTGGGTACTTTTATTTGATTTTTAAAAGCAGCCGCCAAGCGCTAAACTTTAATTTCTTTAATTGAAAACTCTAGTAAAGCTGATATTATGTTTATTTACTGAAAATCTGTATCATTGATTATAAACAAAAGGAACAAAGGTATCTAGGAAAAAAGTGGGTACTTCGATTCGATTTTTAAAAAGAGCAATAAACTTTAATTTCTTTAATTGAAAACTATAGTAAAACTTTTATATTTGTTTGCCCAATTTTGCTGTATTTTTGATTATAAAAAACTGGGTTTATTAATGCTTTTAAAATTTCAAAAAAACCTTTAAATATTGGTTTTAATTTTATTTAATGTTAAAAAAAATTCAACACAAATTTTTCAGGCTTTAAAAAAATTTACGTTTATTTATTTTTGATCTATTTTATTTCGCATAAACCCAATATTTTTGCAAAAGTTTTTTTCTTGGTTATCAACAGTTTTCTTCTTATCGCTTAATCTGAGCAGCTTTATATTAATATAAATCGATCAGATAAAGTATATACACACATACATATGTACCTATAATTATAATATATTTTTTGAATGGGTTACAATCAGTTTGACAATAGATGCTAAACTTTTTTTCACACCATACATGTAGGGTATTAATGTGTATCCTCTATTTAAACTTGAACAATTTCATTTAGAAAATAGACTTAAAAGTACAAAGTTCTCAATCTAAGCTTATGCAGCTAATTTTTTACGGATAAATTTTTAATTCAATAGAATTTGTATGTATTTTTTTTTTTAAATTTAATTCCACTGAAGCGAAATTGTGTGTGTGTGTGTTTTTTTTTTTTTTTTTTTTATTGCAAAGATATGCACTGACAGTGATGTTGTTAAAATGCATTTGTCACGTAAAAAAATGTGAGTTGATTTTGTAACACCCAAACGGGAAGTACAGAAGAACCCGGTTATAACGACGGCCAAGGGTTCGACGATTTTGCGTCGTTATTTCCGGACGTCGCAATAACCGAAGGGAGCAGTTCCATACAAGCTTGTATGGGGACCAACGAAGCCGTCGACTTTTGGTCATTATAACCGGACGGTCGCTATGAGCGGATTCTACTGTATAGGCAAATATTTTTGGTCAGCTCAAGAAGACCAATCGATCTAGCAATGTCATAAAAAAATTGGAACTTAATTTTTGGTAAACTCAGCGTTCTTTCAGAGTTACAAATATTTGAATCTTTTTAAAAAGTGGCAAACAAATTCTGCTGGAAACGGTAAAACTTTCAAATCTATTTTTTTAAGTTGAACCAATTTATAGAATTTATTTTAGAATCATATTAGATCCAATCTGCATTTGAACCGTAAAGTAAGACCATTTTTATACCCGTCACACATAGTGTGAAGGGTATATTCAGTATGAGAGTTTGAAAGTGTGTAATGCATTGAAATAGACGTCGTAGACCCCATAAAGTAAATATATATTTTTGATCAGCATTGTAGCTACGTCTGTTTGTCTGTCCGTCCTGCTGCCTGTCGTAAGGAGAGAGATTATCTCGGAGACTATAAAAGATAGGGCCACCATATTTGAAACTTAGACTCTCCTGAGCCGTTATGTGTGCACTTATTTCTTATTCTAGGAAGTCTAAATTTAGTATTAATTATGTCTATGATAGTCCAATGAAATAGACCAATATGGGTAGTACCAACAAAATTTTAGGTATAGCACCCATACAAATATGCCCCATTTTTTTAAGTTTTTGTATGAAAATCCAATTCAATGAGGTATGGTAGTAAGATAGGGCTTAACTTAAGGTACATAAAGTTTGGGTACAGGGTAGCTTGCAGTCAAGCATACTCGACTTCAGCGTTCTTTCTTGTTAGTTTAAAATTTGATACCAATATTGTGTATAAACTTTAGCTGTATCAAACTTTTGACCCCCATCCATCCCATCTCAAAGTTCTATCTAGGCCATTGATGATCACACACAAACTATTCAAAAATTCGTGTGATGGTTCATTTAAGTGTAAAGTTTTCAAAGTTTTCTTAAGATACAATCGCATTTTGCTTCGTTTTTTTTTTTTTGTACATAAATCAGTAAAGCTGTTCCCGAACTTATATTCCAAAGATATTTAGATAGGGGCTCCCCTGTTCCTTAGTTTCATCATATGTGTATACATTTGGCCTTGAAAAAGATTTGTTCGCGTTCGATCACAAATATTTTAGAAAGAATTTAAAATTTTTTTTATCAAAATTTATAAAATAAAATTGAACCAAAATGCCAAAACGATGTGTATAACATTTAAACAGGTGGTAATATTTTTTGTACATGCGTATAATCTCGAAAATAAAAACCAGTTTATTATATAAGATCTCATAGATGAGAAAATTTGCAGTGCAGTTGACGCAGACTCAAATAAAGAAACTCAGGCATTAAAAATATTTAATAATTACTTTCTTTCAGATCTAAATAAACTGCAAAATGAATAACGCAACTAGAAATGGAACTGAAGCTTCAGGAAGGATTAGTATCTATTAATGATCTTCATACAAATCATTCCCAATACAAGCGAATACAAAATTTGCGCGATTTATATCAGAAACAATTTAAAACGGAGCCTGATTTTTTTGTTCGTGTGCCTGGAAGGTGAGATTACTCGTATCTATTTATATCTTGAATAAATATAATATTAACTAATATAATAAACTTATGTTATCATATTTCTAGAGTAAATATAATTGGTGAACATGTTGACTATTGTGGTTATCCCGTGCTGCCAATGGCTATTGAGCAAAGTATATTGTTGGCTGTGGGTCGTGCAAACGATCAGAAATTAATCTTGTGCAATACGGAAAGCGCAAAGTTTAATCACTTCAGTTGCGATTTAAACAATGTTAAGTAAGTAAATATGTAGTTCGGCATGGGTGAATTGCTATGTTGTCGGTGATATTTCATTTCTTAAGAATTTATTCGAAATGGATTTTTCACCTTTTTTTCAAAACGAATCGAAATGTCGAACAGACAAATTTATTTGAATGTATTAACAAACACTATTTTCTTTTTTTAGAATTGAATTACCAAAATCGGGCGGACCGGAGTGGCATAATTATTACTTGTGCGGCGTTAAAGGAGTCCAGGAAGCCTTTGAAACAGCAAAAACCCAACCAATTGGTATGAAAATTGCACTCTGCGGCAATATACCACCTGCATCAGGTCTTTCTAGTTCTAGTGCGCTGGTTAGTGCATCCGTATTGGCTACGGCACATATACACGGTATGACATTGGACCGTAAACAGTTAGCTTCAATATCAGCTTGCTGTGAATGCTACATAGGCACCCAAAGCGGTGGCATGGATCAAGCCATTGCCTATCTAGCTAAACTGGGTTGTGCACAATTCATTGAGTTTCATCCAAAAAACTAAATAATACGCCAATAACATTGCCTGCTGGAGCATGTTTTGTTGTAGCAAATAGTCTTAGCGGAAAAGCAAAAGGCAGCCTCATCCGATTACAATGAACGCGTCGTTGAATGTCGCTTGGGTGCACGTTGGCTGGCTAAGAGTAAAGCTTTAACGAATTGGCGTGAGGTGATACGTTTCGCGCAACTGCAGGATGATTTAGGTTGCAGTCTTGATGAACTGGAAAAACTTATTGAGAAAACATTAACTCAAACTGCCTATACACACGCTGATATTTGTCAAAATTTAGGCGTTACCGAAAAGGAGTTAAACGAACAATTTTTGACAACGAATACGCTTCATATGCAGGAATTCAAACTGCGACAGCGTGCTTTGCATGTCATTCAAGGTAAGACTTAATAGAGAAGTCTCTTGTTTTTACATACTAATTTTTTAATTTAATCTTTAGAATCATTGCGAGTTTTAAAATTTCGCAATATCTGCGAAAAAAGTGTCTACCGAGTCGGGTACTGCTGAGCAGCAATTAAAAACTTTGGGCGAATTGATGCGCCAGTCGCATTACAGTCTGAAAGAACTCTTCGAGTGCACGCATCCGCACTTAGAACGTCTTATAGCAATTTCCGATGAAATGGGTGTTAGTGCGCGTCTAACTGGTGCTGGGTATGTTTCAAATATTTCGAATAAGTTTATTTATTTTATTAATTTAATTAAATTTGTAATTACAGTTGGGGCGGCTGCATTGTGGCGTTGTGTAATTCTATCGAATCGTCTGCGGAGTATATACGTGTTCTCAAAGAGAAATACTTTAAGCAATTACCTCCACACGTATTGGAACAACATCTGCCGAATGACTTTAATAATGTAATCTTTGCAACATTTCCATGTAGTGGCGCAGAGATTATTTTATCGCATTAAGTTTTCTTTTCATATATTTTGATTTTTGGCTTTAATATGTAATTGTGTAGTTTATAAAATTAGTTGATTCTCTGTAGTACCATATACATATATTCTAATATATACGCTCATATATAAATTTTTACATAAAAATAAAATATTTCGAAGGTAAATGTTTAAAAGAAGATAACTCAAAGATATGTGGAAACAGTTTGAATGGAAAATGAATCAAGCATCAGATTAGTTATATCTTATAGATTTTTTATTAGTGTATACGGAGGTGGCTTTAAAAATATTTAATCTCGTCAAGATCTTAAGAAAAATGTTCAAAATTTATGAGTTTTAGTTTATTTATAGCACATGAAGTTTGAACCGTTCCGTTATAGAAGCAAGGTCGAGAATCGATAGAGAATTTTTAAATTTTATGCTAATTAGAGCGACATCAAATTTATTTTATTGGTGTACCTTTCTTTGGACTAGTCTATATATTGTATATCCTTGATCAGCATTGAAAGGGGAATCGATTTAGCTATGTAAGTTTGTCCGTCCGACCGTCCGTCTGTCCTGCTGTCTGCCATATGAAACGGAGATGGAGCCATCATATTCAACATATATTCGCTTGAGCCGTCATAAAATATTTTCTTCTAGCCCAATAATTATGATAGACCCAATTAAATATTCTAATTTTGGTATGGTTAAAAATATATTCATACCACAATTTTTAAACTTTTTGTATAAATATAAATTTTATTTCCTATAAAGACCAAATTTAGTGTGTCCAACAAAATATCTGTATTTGGTTCACAATAGAGAGGGGTCAAATACTCCATGGAGTTGGTGACTTTGACTTTCAAAGCAGATTTTTAACTTTGAAAAGTCTCCCTCGAGTGTCGGAGATCATAAATGATAATTTGTTATCGTTCATTTTACTACACAAATAATTGATGTAGCTTCTAGCACAAAAAAAAAAAAAATGATATGTGTCCCTTTGAAAAATAATTAAGACAAATGCTTATTACTGTACAAAATATGTAGTTTGTTCTTTTTTTTTTCTTCCATTAGTTATTGTTTTTAATTAAATGAATATTGTTATTTAACTTTTTATAAATTTTAATTATTTCAAAGGGGCACCTCAAAAAATATTGCAGCCAAGAAGTCTAGAGTCGGTTCCGATTGTTCATGATACTTTTAAACCGCCGATTCGGTTTGCGAAACACGTTCGACAATTCGGTTTATATCAACTTTTATACTGTATATCAGAATTTTCTACCTAGTTGATATGAGCAGTTATTTTAATAAATTATTATACTCTGTACCCAAAGGGTAAATGGAGGTTAGATAGACCCTATAAAGTAAATATAATATTTTTTTTTTTAATGCTGTGTTCTTTATTTGCAATCAGTCCCTAAGGGGACTATCAGCGAATTGTAATGAATAACATTGACTTTCTATAAAGTATTCCATGACTTGGGAGTTGTTATTGGGGTTTAAAAAGGGGTGGGGGAGTGATGGAGGAGGGAGGAGGATTTAAAAGTTTATGTGTGTGGCAAATCCAGGGGGTGTAACCTCTTCAGTCGCCGAGTCGTTGTACTGTTATCCAGCAGGTTTATGGCCAGAGGGTTGACATGGTTGTCCAGTCTATCCAGATATGCCTTAGTGAGCCTAGCCACCTCCTGGCTTATGAGAGGGACTTCTAGTTCCTGGTGGATTTCTGCATTTTTATGATATGGGTGCGCCTCAGAAATAATGCGCAGAACCTTGTTTTGAAGACTTGGATTCTTTCCCTGTTGCTTCTCTTTGCAGTGCCCCAGAGTGCTATGCCATACGTCCACATAGGTTTAAGTATGGCTTTGTAAATGAGGAGTTTGACCCTAAGTTTGATGGTGGACCTTCTATCTAGCAGCCACAGATGCTTGCGCAACCTCTCGTTCAACTGGGAACGTTTTTGTGAAAGATGAGGTTAAGCGCCTATCCAATACCATGCCTAAGTACTTTGCAGTGACGCTGCTGGGTATGGCAACGCCATCCAGACTGACGGCAGGGTAGTCTCCTCTTCTCAGGGCAAACGTAATATATAATATATAATGAAATGAATCTACCATGTGGAAACTTCACACTCGAATTTTTTTTAATATCCTGATACCAAAGAATAAAAGCCTAAGTTTGTGCAAATCTATGTAAAAGACAAAAAGAGGCTTGGTAAGACCCAATAAAGTAAGTATATTCTTTATCAGCAATGAATGTAAAATATTGACCTGCGGTCCTTGAAATCGATAAAGCCAAATAATTGGAATGAGTAGATGTAGAGACGTGATACTAGATGCATTTCAAAGATGGTTAAAAAATATGTTTTACGTGTTCTATAGGGTTCCGATATTTGATGAGAGTTGAGATTTTTGTAAATGTTGATTTAGGGCCTAATGGGATCCTTGAAATCGAAGAAGTCTTATATCCGTATAGACTTGAGAGTTGGCACTTTTATCAGATCGGTAAAAAATATTTTTGAACGTGTTCTACAAATATTACTCGAAAATGATAAAAACTTTGGAATTTTTATGAAAAGTTTATGACGGAGGGGTTAAAATACCCTATGGATGACTTTAAATCTAAAATTAGTTTTTTCAAATTGGAATATTTTTTTTTTTAACTTCATAAAACTTATCAAACTTTGAAAGGTCCCCTCGTGTGTCGGAGATCATATTTGATGATTGGTTATCTAACATTTTATTACAAAAATAATTGATGTACATATGTAGCTTCTACAAAAAAAAAAAAAAAAAAGTGATATGAGGCTCGTCGATAAATAATTAAGAAAAATGCTTTTCACTGTAGAAAATATATAGTTTCCATTTGATTTGGCATGAAGAGAGACTGCAAATGGCTTTTCGCGTAGTGCTTGTTTCCAAAATTTTGCTCATAGTTTTCTGTGTTAATTTTCTCATAATTATTTTGGTATATCAACGCCAAAAAAATGGAATCAAAGAAAGTTTAGATGACTTCGGTAATTATTGGCGCAAAGTATCCTCACAAGAACATACAGGTTAGCTATGTCTTAAATAAATTCTAGAATAGCCATGGAAATGTGTCTTTTACAGAACCACCCATTTGGCGACTGCAACAGCTTGTAGATAAGGAGCTGCCCTCATTGCCATTAGAAGATCTCTTGGCTAACGAAGGCATGCAGGGCGAACCAAACGAGACATGTACACCGTTTCCAGTGTTGGTCGATATTAAGTTTCATAATGATTACTGGCAAGAAGTGCACAATAACAATACGGACTATTATATTTTTGGTGCCTACTACGACAAACGCGATGCATTGCCAAAAACGCCACTTGTACGACTTCTAACAATGATTAATGAAATTAGAGATAATTACCCACAGATGTACTGTCAGTTGTGGTTGAAAGAGAAGCGTGAACCGCTCGTAGTACCGGTGTTAGAATATAATGTTATCTGGTACCAAGCTTGGGGTAATACACCGCATCATATTTATCCGACTATGGTAAGTTGTGCTATGCCTGAAGGAGACGATAAATACAAAGTGCCAAAGGGTGTCTCATTGGTGACGAAGCCGTGTGAACGAGCAACGAACTATTTTCGTGTATATTACGAACTGCCTTCCGAACAGATGGAGCATGATCTAACAAATCAATTGGCTGATGGTCCAAGTTCGGAGAAACGTAAAAACCATGGACGTCGTTTTGCTGTTTGCATCAAAGCACTTGATTTTCCATATGTCGATTTATCCGCACGAATTGTAGAATGGTTAGAGACGCTGCGTTTACTTGGTGCCGAAAAGGTAACCATTTACAATGCACAAATGCATCCGAATATGATACGCATGCTGAAACACTACGAAAGTACAACCGGGTTTGTCGACTTGCGTGGCTACTCAATGGCACGTGGCGAACCGCATACAACAAAACATTTCCAGCACTTTACCATGGAACACGACAAACTTAATCGCATTTTGAATGAGATCATACCCTATAATGATTGCTTTTATCGCAATCTATATCGTTACGATTACATTGCTATTTGTGACATTGACGAGGTTATCATGCCATTGGGTAACCTTACTGATTGGCCCATGCTGATTCAGGCCTTGGATGCATTACCTGAAGAGAATAATAATAATGATAAAAACTGCGAAGGTAGTACAAGTTATTGCTTTCGAAATATCTACTATCCCAGATATCCAGAAAAACCACCACGTTTTCCAGATCTACCTGAATACTTTTATATGCTGCAGCATGTGGAGCGTGTAGCTGAGCACCTTGATCTCAATTCGGCCATTAAATGTCTGCATTCAACGAAATATGTTGTAGGTTTGCATAATCACTTCCCAATGCATTGGGTGAAATGTGAAATTAAATCAGTGCCTATCAACATGGGTCAGATGCAGCACTATCGTGAGCCTGATATAAATTCAACTTTGCTAAATCCGGTAGTGGACAACAACATTTGGCGATTTCACGATCAGCTTGTCAATCGCACAAATACGGTTCTAAGAGAGTTTTATTTAAAACATTCTACAAGTGAAAATTAGGGAATTATACAGTTAATTATCGATTAACCAAGCGTATACGGTATTAAAATTAATAAAAAAAAAGTTTAATTTCTTTTTCTATGAAATATTTATTTAGTTTCTTCAGCATGTATTGCTTGAACTAGAAAAAGTGTGTGGTACATAAAAAAAATTTTTGTTCCCACCATATAGGATTGTTCTATATCGAAATTAAGAAGACCCGTATTTTTTTTTGTTTTGGCCAAAAAGTAAGTATAATTTTCAATTTAAACTTCGCGGGTTTAACATTTCGGGCTAGTTCTTTTTTCTTGAGTTGGCAGGACTATTAACAACATCTGGTTCAAATTTCATGTCAATGTCATTATCAGTAATATATTTACACTTGTGTTTACCAAACGACCAACAGAGCATTTTTCGATTTTTGAAATGTCGAATGGATCAATTAATACCATTTTGAAAGAAGTTTTGGGCCTCAAACGTGTCAAGTCTCGATTGGTACCAAAAATGGTAAATTTTCTTGAATAACAGCGTCAATTCTTCGTGACTTTTTCTCCAAAATGCAACCAACATTGTTCCGCAACCACCGTATTCGCCTGATTTGACTCCGTGTGACTTCTGGATATTCCCAAAACTCAAGAGACCACTCCGGGGAACGCATTTCGAATCGATTGAGGAGATTAAAGCTGAATCGAAGAAGGCGCTGATGGCTATACCGGAAAGGGACTATTTGGCATGTTTTGAAGATTGAAAAAAACGTTGGCATAAGTGTGTTTTATCGGGATTGGATTACTTTGAAGGGGAGGAAATTGATTTACAAGAATAAATAAAGATTTTTCATTTTACAAACAAATTCACTTTGTAAAATGCCCACAGTAGTACATGCGAAAATAACCCTTTTTCTTAATTTTAGTGGAGAAACCTGAAAAATAAATATTTCTTAACATCCGGTTAAAGATGTTTCTCTTCATAAATGGCCCTAGAATATCATCCTAGGGGGTAGCATACAAATTATATTAAAAAATATTTTTCATATGTTGGTATTGGATCACCCTAATGTATAAAAATTTCTGGGACGAGTGTAATTTGTGCCGTTGTAACCCTGTTTTACATTTTTTTTATGAATATTAACGACGGAAGAAGGGCGTAATTTGTCACGGGCATATCCATAAGAAAAATTGCTGAAGCTATAAAGAGAAATAAAAATACAATCGACAGCTTTCAAAAAGATCCTGAAAATCATGAATTCCTGCTTAAAGCTTTTAAAAAAAAAAAAAATTAATTAAAAAAACGTTAGTTTTCTTTTTGAAAAAAGGTACTTTTAAAAATATTTGATTTTCCTTTTTTATATAAAAAAAAAAAAAAAAAAAAAAAACATTGGGTAAATCCTAAAGTTAGACCATAAGAATGGCTGCATATTATTTTCAGATAAAAAAATTTATCTTGATGGCTCAGTTGGTTATTAATACTACTATGGCGGCGAAAGAACACCAAAGCAAGGTCCAGAACCTTCCAAGGTGTCTTGTCAATGGCTTAGGACGCTTTGGGACATATTAGAAAGACCCGAAATTGCTTTGTAACCCACCGCATGAATGTAAAAAAATTTTTGGAGCTTTTGAAAAGTGCTCTTATATTGATTGCACGTTAAACGATGCACTTCTTTCAGTTAATTGAATATGTTTTGGAAAGAAATGATAGAATAATTTGGTGGTAGCTCCACTAATATAGAAATTTTTATCTTTTATCATAATTGTTGTTTGTATGTACATCTGACGTTATCTTTATTTTTATTATATCATATCGATATGTTATCAAAAATGTATAAAATAATTGTGCTGTTCACGATGTCTAGCATAAGTGGATAAAAGCATAAGTGCAAACGAATGCAACAGCAACTAACACAGAAAATGTTTGTTTACTTTTGCTCGATCGAGATCCATGAATTCAAGAGCCCAAGTTAATGGTATTTTTTTCGTTTTTGTTTTTGTGGTCCACTGTCCATCTCATAACTAAATTCAAACTTCCAAATAGACACGTCTTCTATGAATTCAACAAGTGACCCTTTGGGTCAAGTAAATTTACTTTTATACACTCATGCAAGACCTCGCGAACAGCCCTAATATAAAAATTGGTTAATATTCTATTCTGAATACTCAAGTTAGTAAGTTGGTTGCCTTCGATAGAATCTTTGTTTACTTATTTTAAGTTTGGAATTGATTTTGTTGCGGTAAAATCATCAACGCGGAATTAATACTGCTTGGCTTGCAAGACTCCTTAGATGACAAGCCTTGCCAGACTTCATGTAAGAGTTAAGTTATAGAATTTGATTTTTGAGTCGCAGTGTGATTGAAAATCGCAGTGACTGCAAAGAGTGATAAAATTGCAGTTCGCAAAAAAATAATCAGCGATTACTGAACAGGTTTACTGTTCGCGAAGAGTGATATACAAAATTGAAGCAAAACAGCACCAACACAACAATTGAAAACAAGAAAACGTTAACTTCGGTTGGACCAAAGATTACATACCTGTCACACATCATTTGACGTGGATAGATCTTCGTGTTTAGCATTTGTATTAAATTATAATAACTTAAAATCCTAAACAAATCTAAAAATATTCTACAATAAAAAATTTCCAAGATATTCGTAGTTCGATCTGAACTAATTTTACAATGGAAGATTTGGTTTGATATAAAAAGAACTTTAACTTCTCATAGTTGAAAGCCATATCGCTTTATAAATACGATTTTTTAAACAAGAACTGTGATATAAATGTTGGACGTTTTTTGGGAACCATAACATAAAAGTGGCGTGCTATAATAAAAAATGATTAAGTTTAAAATTTCAGCAAAAGGTTTGGCATATCGGTTTATATGTTTTGTTTGACAGCTTTCCCGTCTTACAATATTGTAGCGAATAATATTGTAGAACTAACGACATATTTTGTGCTATTATCTTAAAAATTCATTAACGAAATGTTTAGATATTGTTTTATCGCAATTGTATGAAAAACATATACATCATACACATGTCATCTCATCATAGTGTGAAACAGGTATATTCAGTTTGTCGTATAGTTTGTAACGCAATAAAGGAGGCTTCGTAGACCCGAGACAATGGTGTCTGTCGTTATCGTTTTAATTCTGCGCAAATTAATCGCTCATTTTTGAGATATTGGGCTAAAATTTTAAACTTAAGCTTTTCTAGGTTCTGTGTACTCTCTATGTTAATATCAATGTGCCACGCCCACTTAGGTAAAGCTCCCATGCAAACATACAACATTTTATCAAGTTCTTATAAGAAAAAAATCTATTTACAGAGCTAATAGCTTTAAATATGGTACAAATGCTTCTTATACCATGCCAAATCTTCAGTTTAAAATTGGTTCAAATCGGACTGCGAATTTCAAAATTTTTAAGAATATTTTTAATTTATTTACTATTTTAAGATAAAATTTAATACAAATGCCTGAACACGAAGATCTATCTACGTCAAATGATGTGTGACAGGTATGTAAGCTTTGGTCCAACTGAAGTTAAAATTGTTTCTTGTTTTTATACCCTGTACCCAAAGGGTAAAAGGGTATATTAAGTTTGTGTGAATCTATGTAACAGACAGAAGAAGGCTAGATAAACCCTTTAAAGTATATATGTATATACTTGATCAGCATTAGAAGGGGAGTCGAACTAGCCATGCTTATCCGTCTGTCCGTCTGTCATGTTATCGGCCGTATGAAAACGATTATATCGGAGACTATTAGCAATAGAGCTTCCATATTTGAAACTTAGACTCTCCTAAGCCGTCATGTGTGCACTTGCAAACGGGTTTTCTTTAGTTCTATTTGAAGGGGTAGCTCCCATACAAATCCAACCCCAAAATTTTGAGTTTTTGCATAAAAACGTCATTGTTTCTGATTCTAGGAAGTCTTAATTTAGTATAAATTATGTCTATGATTCTTTCCAATATGGGTGGGACCAACCAAATTTTAGGTGTAGCGTCCAAACAAATTTACCCCCATTTTTTAAGTCTTTGTATGAAAATCCAATACAATGAGGAATGGTAGTAAGATGGGACTTACAATTAGCTAAAGGTGCATAAAGATTGGGTACAGGGTATCTTGCAGTCGGGCATACTCGACTTTAGCGTTCTTTCTTGTTTAATAAAGATATCTATTAATAGTTTGGGCCTAAATCTATAGTTTGAAAATAACATAAGATATACGAAAAACAATTCACAAACGACATTTTTAGTTCGAATTAACTCTTGCTATGTGCGTTTGAACTTTATTAGAACTAATTCTTATAATGCATTTCGTATTGCTAGCTGAGCAGAAGCAGATTAAAATTAACTAAGATGATAAGTCGCACGACAAATTGTTTGAATACTGTACTAATTGTTATTGCTGCCATAGCGATTATTGGTCTTATGCTACTTTACTATGGCAATAGGAGCTATGATGAAAGTTACACGTTTCAAGAACGTAAAGTTGTCGGCAACTCCAATTATTTGCCATTAGCGCCAATGGAAGAACAAACAGGTTAAGAGTCAATAATCGATAAAAGTCTATAATTGAGAAATAATTGTATTTATTTGTGCTCCACAGAACCACCGATGTGGCGACTACAGCAGTTAGTTGCCAAGGAGCTGCCTTCATTACCGCTTGAAGAACTTATAGCTAACGAACACAGAATGAAAAGACCGAATGATAGCTGCGTACCCTATCCACTTTTAAAGAATATAAAGTTTCCATAACGATTACTGGCAACAGGTACAGAATGGCGATAAGATTTACTATATCTTCGGTGCGTACTACGACAAACGTAAATCGGTGCCAAAGGCGCCGCTTGTACGTATTCTTGCAATGATTAATGAAATTCAAAATAATTACCCAAAGATGTACTGTCAGATGTGGTTCCCTAATCGGCAGGAAGAGTTGGTAGTGCCTGTGCTAGAGTATAATGTAATCTGGTACGATTCCTGGGGCAATTCGGAGCGACACTTCTATCCAACATTGATATCTTGTGCGCTACCTGATGGAGACATGAAATACCAAGTGCCGAGTTCAGTATCGCTGGTGTCCAAGGAATGTGAACAGGCGACAAACGTTGTGCGTGTTCATTACGAAGTATCGTCGGAGACTGCTCCAAGTAATTATAACATTGATATAAGAGTTAAGCCCACGTGGCAGCCTCCTCCTAAAAAGCGTGCCCGTTTCGCTGTTTGCATCAAAGCACTTGATTTTCCATATGTCGACTTATCCGCTCGAATTGTAGAATGGTTAGAGATGATGCGTCTACTCGGTGCCGAAAAGGTAACCATATACAATGCTGAAATGCATCCCAATATGTTGCGTGTATTACGCCACTATGAAAATACAACCGGGTTTGTTGACTTGCGAGGCTACTCAATGGCACGTGGCGAACCGCATACAACAAAACATTTCCAACACTTCGCCATGAAACAAGACTACCTTAATCGCATTTTGAATGAGCTTATACCCTATAATGATTGCTTTTATCGCAATCTATATCGTTACGATTACATTGCCGTTTGTGACATTGACGAGGTTCTCATGCCATTGGGTAACATTACTGATTGGCCCATGCTGATTCAGGCCTTGGATGCATTACCCGAAGAGAATAATTAATATTGATAAAAAGCTGCGAAGGCAGCACAAGTTATTGCTTTCGAAATATTTACTATCCCAGATATCCAGAAAAACCACCACGTTTTCCAGATCTACCTGAATACTTTTATATGCTGCAGCATGTGGAGCGTGTAGCTGAGCATCTTGATCTCAATTCGGCCATTAAATGTCTGCATTCAACGAAATATGTTGTAGGTTTGCATAATCACTTTCCACTTCATTGGGTGCAAAATTGTGGTATTAAGTCAGTGCCTATCAACATGGGTCAGATGCAGCACTATCGTGAGCCTGATATAAAATCTACTTTGCTAAATCCGGTAGTGGACAACAACATTTGGCGTTTTCACGATCAGCTTGTCAATCGCACAAATACGGTTCTAAGAGAATTTTATTTAAAACATTCTGCCAGTGGAAAACCTGTAAAATAATAGAAATGTGATTATGCATAAATTACTTTTTAATCTGTATTAATCAAGATTGTTTTATTGTTTTTGTTTTGTGCTTAATCATACATTTTAAATGAGTCTTTAATAGCATTAGAACCCTGAGCTCTTCTTCCTATTCCCATTTTGAATAGTTTTTCGATTATATTTCACAAATATCTTACATGCTATTAAATATTAAATTTCACGTCGCATAATCCAAACTCAGCTGGACCGTCCAGCACATGGCTAAGACGGTGGAATATCGTAGTCAACCCAGACAAATCCACACACATTACGTTTGCCCTGAGAAGAGGAGACTGCCCTGCCGTCAGTCTGGATGGCGTTGCCATACCCAGCAGCGTCACTGCAAAGTACTTAGGCCTGGTATTGGATAGGCGCTTAACGTGGAGTAGTCATCTCACATAAAAACGTTCCCAGTTGAACGTGAGGTTGCGCAAGCATCTGTGGCTGCTTGATAGAAGGTCCAACATCAAACTAAGGGTCAAACTCCTTATTTACAAAGCCATACTTAAACCTATGTGGACGTATGGCATAGCACTCTGGGGCACTGCAAAGAGAAGCAACAGGGAAAGAATCCAAGTCTTCCAAAACAAGGTTCTGCGCATTATTTCTGAGGCGCACTCATATCATACAAATGCAAAAATCCACCAGGAACTAGAAGTCCCTTGCATTAGCCAGGAGGTGGCTAGGCTCACTAAGGCATATCTGGATAGGCTGGACAACCATGTCAACCCTCTGGCCATAAACCTGCTGGATAACAGTACAACGACTCGGCGACTGAAGAGGTTACCCCCCTGGATTTGCCACACACATAAACTTTTAAATCCTCCTCCCTCATCCATCACCCCACCCTTTTAAACTCCAATTACAACTCCCAAGTCATGGAATACAACATATTATATAGAAAGTCAATGTTATGCATTACAATTCGCTGATAGTCCCCTTAGGGACTGATTGCAAATAAAGATTACAGCATTAAAATAAAAAAATATTAAATTCAGCCTTACATACCTTGCGAACCGGGTCTGAATGTTGTTGTATCTCCTTTAACAATATCCACTAGCACATTTCTTGACACTTTTGATTCTTATATAGTTAAAACTCAGCACTTGTCCCATATTCTGGTTTCACTAATTTGCCGGACACCATTGACCACAAATCGTGATGGAGTAGTACGCTACTCATAAACATTGTTTTCTTCTTCGCGAAGAGCGATAAAATCGCCAATAACTGAAGCAAATCACTACTTTCAGTCACAGTGCGATATTGTGATTTTTAAATCACTGTGAAAAAATCACCGGAACGTTTTTTTTTTTTGTCAAAATTGAATTAAAGTAATTATTCAAATTAAAGTAATTATTCGTTTTAACAAATAAATTCATTAAAATGCAAATTTTCCAGAATTGCGTTATGCACAAAAACACAATAATTAAATTAGTATAATTCATAGCTCAGCAATTTTCTTGAATGTATAAAACAATTATTATGTATCTGTACTATACTGCATAAGTATCTTTATATCTGCAAAATGCTTAAATATTTACTTTCCTCAGAAAATGTATATAAATTTAAAATAGAATCTGAAATAAATTGCTTACAAAATACCAACAAAATACAAAAGTGTCAATAATATTACAATTATTCCAAATAAATTTTTAACATGCAAACAAAACCAAAAACGACTGAGTTAAATGCTAAAATATTTTTAGCAAAGGAATACAATTTAATTTTCATTTCTTGTTCAGATTTAACTTAAATCTCAAGGCAAAAAGTTTATTGTTAAATGTATTTAATTAACAATCTTCATGGCGCAATATTATATCATTTTACGTCAAAACGTGTCTAATGGAAAAGGCAATTAGTTAATGGAAAAGGCAAGAAGTTGGTTGTTGTGGTTGCTAAATGTCTGCAAGAAGCACTTTTCTGCCTGTCAAGTTTTTGATAGTTAAGTGTTGCGTTTTAATCTTTTTAGAGTATGTATGGCATACCTTGAAATGCACTGACATAAGCTGAAGCTCAAAAGTTTTCGAAAGATGTCATCATCTAAGAACAAGAGAATGGAACGGAACAAAAGCTTGAAAGAGAAAAGGAAATCGACTGTGACAAGAACTACTGCATCCATTTTAATAATTTTCAACTTTGTTAAGTTGACTTTTCGTTATTGGATAATAATTTTCTTTAATATAATATTTTGCATTGTAACAATGAACCAATTTTTTAACGTTTTAACGTTAAACTTTATCTATATATATATAATAATGATCTGTTCGTTTATACGAGGCTTATAGACTTGAAAAGTTCTGAACCGCGTAAGCCCAAATTTTGACACAACATGTGTTGATGTTTGGACTCGGTTCTTATCTACTTTTTATGTTGATAACATAACTGCGTTGGCAAATATATCAGTTTTTTTGGGGTTTCCCCGTGTCCCTACTGGTGCGCCACCTGCAGGCCGCCAGCTACCCCTACTGCAGCGCCAACTGCAGCTGCCAGCATTCATGCATGATAAACTGTACTGACATTTAAAACAAAACACCATATGTGTGAGAAAAATGGCATCACTGCTTCTCATGGTTCTAAATTCGTCTTTGAAAGGCAAAAAAAATAAATTGTATCACTTTTATCTATCTCTCATGGTTTTTAGAGTTCAAGGAACTAATAATAAAGTACTAATAAACGAAGTCGAATTAGGGTCGTCGCACTCGCCTCGCAGAAACACGAGGACGGGAGGTTTTGAATATGACTTAGGGAGAGCGGGGATTCGATTCGAGATACTGAGCGGCTGAGAATACTGCAGATGTACAACGCGGAATCAGCAGAAAGAAACTTCATATAAGTCAATAAACACCGTTGTGGAACTAGAGGAAGCCGTCAATTACCCAACGAAATTTTTAAATTCGCTCGATCTGCCGTGGATGCCACCACAAATACTGAAATTGAAGATAGGTGTGCCAATTATCCTGTTGCGGAACATCAATCAACCGAAACTCTGCAACGGCATGCGACTCGCAGTCAAGAAATGGATGAACAATGTAGTGGAAGCAACAATATTGACGGGGTCATTCAAAGGTGAAGATGTCCTCATTTCTCGAGTTCCCATTATTCCAGCCGATACACCTGTTCAATATAAGAGATTGCAGTTTTCAATTCAATTGGCATTCGCAATAACAATCAATAAAGCTCAGGGCCAATCTTTGGAATTATATGGCTTAGATTTAGGTGCATGCAACCACAATTTGCCACAGTGAAGCGTGGCAGGGTACAGCTAGTCATTAAATATAAAACTATTTTACCGACGCTAACTGACAGATTCATGGAGGATCGATCTACAGGCCATGTTTTTATGGAATTGAGCACTAAGGCGTGAAATTTTGAATTGGGGCCTAATGGGGACCTTAAAACCGGAATATGGATTTGTGCATATCTTTGGAATGGGAAATAGTTAATGTGGTGTTTCGGTTTTTTTTCGAAATTCGAACCTAAGCTTTGGGGGGCACGAGAAGGACTAGAGACTTTATATTAATCGCATTTAAAAAGATGGTTTTAAAAAAATATTTTTCAAGTGAGCCCAGTGAGGGTCTAAGATAGAAATTTTATTAATTTTGAAAATGTTGTTTTATTTTTGCTGAAGATTCAAATTACTACTTATATACGTGAACACTTAAGCAAGATTTTTTGAAAAAAAATTTCTAGGGGCCAATGTGGGCTTTAGAACCGGTAAAAGCTGTTTGGATGAGAATGTTAATATGCGATTTAAACTGTTTAAACATAAAGTTTAGCTTGGCAGTTAGTTGGGAATGATATGGAACTTAAGGAACTTTTAACTTCCTCAAACTCCTTTAATGTGTTAAGTTGTCCGTTATAACAAATTTTGATACATATAGATATGATTGCATACCAATACTATGGGTCATTGATACGCATAAAATATATTAATTATAGCAATTTAAACGGGTATATACGGTGTTGTTCCTCCATTTGATTTTTAGACACTGATTCAAATTATTTTTGACTAAAAACAAATTTGATATATAGATGAGGGCCTACATAATCAGTAAGAAATTATTGATGCATTGGTGTGATTTACCCTCTTCTGATGGAGTCCATTGAAATTTTTCATGTTTTAATATCTCGCGCATTGGTCTCCCAAACGTAGAAAGACTAGGATTTCAGCATGTTGTACTAGCTTGTGCATCCTATGTTTTTTATCTGATAGTCTCGATATTCGAGAATTGCTAAAAACCAGATAGTGTAAACAGGTATATTCAGTTTGTCTGTCCGTCTCTCTGTCTGTTACGATGCGTTTTACTCCGAATAATAAAATATATTGACTTGAAATTTTAAACTTAAACTTTTTTTGGTCCTTAGCAGTTTGTATGTCAGAATCAAGGTGCCAGGCCAATTTTATAGAACGCTCATACAAATCGACCCGCCCATTTTAGAGTTTTTATATGAATACATTTAATATTTCGAAAGAAACCAAAAAAAAATTTGGTCACCCCCACCCCAATCTACCCAAAAGAAAACAATCTATATAGGAAAGAGAGGCAAATAAAAAAAAAAAAAACTTTAAAAAAAATATCAAAAAAATAAAAAATAAAACTAAGGTGGAAGTGATTTTATTTTCGGTCTACCTTTTTGATTTAATTAAATCCACTCATTCAAAAAAGAACCAATTTTTAAAATATTATTAAAATATAGGGGGATACAGTATACCAAAATAGGTTTATTTTAAATTTCCTATTTAAACAAAAGTACAAAAAGAAAGGGAGGGCAAAAATTTATTTTTAAATAAAAATAAAATGCTTTTTTGTATGGCTGTCTGTCTGTCTGTCTGTCTGTCTGTCTGTCTGTCTGTCTGTCTGTCTGTCTGTCTGTCTGTCTGTCTGTCTGTCTGTCTGTCTGTCTGTCTGTCTGTCTGTCTGTCTGTCTGTCTGTCTGTCTGTCTGTCTGTCTGTCTGTCTGTCTGTCTGTCTGTCTGTCTGTCTGTCTGTCTGTCTGTCTGTCTGTCTGTCTGTCTGTCTGTCTGTCTGTCTGTCTGTCTGTCTGTCTGTCTGTCTGTCTGTCTGTCTGTCTGTCTGTCTGTCTGTCTGTCTGTCTGTCTGTCTGTCTGTCTGTCTGTCTGTCTGTCTGTCTGTCTGTCTGTCTGTGTGTCTGTCTGTCTGTCTGTCTGTCTGTCTGTCTGTCTGTCTGTCTGTCTGTCTGTCTGTCTGTCTGTCTGTCTGTCTGTCTGTCTGTCTGTCTGTCTGTCTGTCTGTCTGTCTGTCTGTCTGTCTGTCTGTCTGTCTGTCTGTCTGTCTGTCTGTCTGTCTGTCTGTCTGTCTGTCTGTCTGTCTGTCTGTCTGTCTGTCTGTCTGTCTGTCTGTCTGTCTGTCTGTCTGTCTGTCTGTCTGTCTGTCTGTCTGTCTGTCTGTCTGTCTGTCTGTCTGTCTGTCTGTCTGTCTGTCTGTCTGTCTGTCTGTCTGTCTGTCTGTCTGTCTGTCTGTCTGTCTGTCTGTCTGTCTGTCTGTCTGTCTGTCTGTCTGTCTGTCTGTCTGTCTGTCTGTGTGTCTGTCTGTCTGTCTGTCTGTCTGTCTGTGTCTGTCTGTCCTGTCTGTCTGTCTGTCTGTCTGTCTGTCTGTCTGTCTGTCTGTCTGTCTGTCTGTCTGTCTGTCTGTCTGTGTGTCTGTCTGTCTGTCTGTGCTGTCTGTCTGTCTGTCTGTCTGTCTGCGTTCAATAAAGAACAAATTGAGCGACAAGTAAGTTTTTTTTTTTTCTTTTTTATTCAATTCTAAGAATTTTTGTACGCAATTTGTGATGCTTTCATTCAATTTGTTTTGTGTAAGACGACATTTTGTCAATTCATCTTCGTCGTTTTGTCAATAAATACAAAAAAAAAAAATGTTTTAAGTTTAATACGCAAAAAATCAACATAATAAATACAAAACCTATAAATTATGCAACTTAATTACAACTCAAAAGATATTCCTTATAACTTCCATATCGCTGCTATAAATCATTTAAGTCACATGAAACGCTATTTTCATTCCGTGTATCTAATTCATTGAGATAGATGCACATTCTCAAAGTACGCGAAACTCACAAAGCATTTCACTAGTCATGAATTTCCGTTCCGTGCTGTCAATGGTCGTCATAAATAACAATACGGGAAGAACTCAGTGTATAATGTTCCACTTGTCGGTGTGACTAACTCGTTGTGTTGTCTGCAACTGGCAAGTTGTATATCAAGCGTCAATATCACTCTTGGACAAAAGCAATAGAATAACGTTTGAATGTCTACGAAAGGACCAACCAGGAATGAATTGGCTGGCTTTCATACAACTTTCTGTCACGGACAACATAATTTGCCATTTTAATCGAAACTTTCGTTTGATGGAGCTATGCGTTCGAAACGGCTTTGGTGAGCCAATTGTGGTCTCGGTCGGATTGCGTAAAGTAGTACGCAATGGAGTTGAAGCTTCGTTGAAGTCTTTATGGTCGTGGTTTCGTAGAATATAGCAATAAAGTAGTCCAATATTTAAAATTGTGTTGGCTTAGCAGTTGGCAGTTGCAAAAAAAAAAAAAGCAAACATATCATAAACTAATTATGCTCCTATAAATCAAGTCCTCTAATGCACAGAAGGCTTGAAAACATTTAAACCCCTTATATTAAGGTATATATGTGAAAATTTGACAATTTATATACATAACTAGCTGCTTATTTTTTTTTTTTTGTTTAAATTTTAGTGCGTTTATATGGTGCCACCCATTTTTCCAATGGATTATGCTTTTTTTCTTTGTGGTGTTTTTTTTTTTTAAAAAAGCCTTAAAAACCTTATAACCAAAATGGATTATGCATTTCTTAAGTAACTTTCGATCGATTGTTTGGGTGCCACGCCCATATTTCAACATCGACATATTTTTTTTTTTTTTTAATGCTGTGTTCTTTATTTTGCAATCCCCCAGGACACAAAAATTGTAATGCATAACATTGACTTTCTATAAAGTATTCCATGACTTGGGAGTTGTTATTGGGGTTTAAAAAGGGGTGGGGGAGTGATGGAGGAGGGAGGAAGATTTAAAAGTTTATGTCTGTGGCAAATCCAGGGGGTGTAACCTCTTCAGTCGCCGAGTCGTTGTACTATTATCCAGCAGGTTTTTGGCCAGAGGGTTGACATGGTTGTCCAGTCTATCCAGATATGCCTTAGTGAGCCTAGCCACCTCCTGGCTTATGAGAGGGACTTCTAGTTCCTGGTGGATTTCTGCATTGGTATGATATGGGTGCGCCTCAGAAATAATGTGCAGAACCTTGTTTTGGAAGACTTGGATTCTTTCCCTGTTGCTTCTCTTTGCAGTGCCCCAGAGTGCTATGCCATACGTTCACATAGGTTTAAGTATGGCTTTGTAAAGAAGGAGTTTGACCCTTAGTTTGATGGTGGACCTTCTATCTAGCAGCCACAGATGCTTGAGCAACCTCACGTTCAACTGGGAACGTTTTTGTGTGAGATGACTACTCCAGGTTAAGCGCCTATCCAATACCAGGCCTAAGTACTTTGCAGTGACGCTGCTGGGTATGGCAATGCCATCCAGACTGACGGCAGGGCAGTCTCCTCTTCTCAGGGCAAACGTAATGTGTGTGGATTTGTCTAGGTTGACAACGATATTCCACCGTCTTAGTCATATGTTTATTCGGTCCAGCTGAGTTTGGATTATGCTGGACGCCACGTGTGGGGACTTATCATTGGCTAAAAAGGCGGTGTCATCGGCATAAGTGGCAGTGAGCATTCTAGGGTCTCTGATGGTTGGCATATCTGCTGTATACATTGTGTATAGCATCGGGCCCAGGACACTTCCCTGTGGGACTCCAGCTCTGACTTCTCTTATTGCTGAGCTCTCCTCGCCGCATTTTACGTAGAAAGATCTACCAGTTAGGTAAGATCTGAGCAGCAGATAGTGAGGGGCTGGTAGCGCTAGCTTCAGCTTGTAGAGCAATCCTATATGCCAAACCCTGTCAAATGCTTGCCAGACATCTAGGAAGACGGCCGAGCAGTATTCTTTTTCCTCAAGAGCTTCCAGAATTTTGTGAACAATCCTATGGCAACATCGACATATCAACTAAAATAATACACACCTTAACATTTTCATTGAAATCGGTTCAACTCTTTTGGAAATATAAGATTAACTTATTATTCTATGGGAGCCAAGTCCACGACCCCTCTTAGGGGTACGAAAAATAGTTTAAGTGCTTTTCTCATATTACTAAACATAGACACAAAATTTTATAATAATCGGAAGAGTTTTGTTAAAAACACTGTGACACCAAAATTTTTATACTCTGTACCCAAAGGGTAAAATTGTATATTAAATTTGTGCGAATGTATGTATCAGACAGAAGAAGGCTAGACCGTTTGTAGACTTGTAACAAATATTTATATATTGGTCTTATTTATTGGACACACCTCGAATTGTAATTGTTCATGACCTAATAGAGGAAAACGTTTGTAATACTTAAACTCCCTTACAAACGTCCTTTGATCGATTAAAATTATTTAGGCTTTGAGTCACGGAGAGTTGACAGGTTGGAAAACAAAATTTTACCTATTTACTTTAGGTGGCCATTTTATAATCACTATCGAATCACTTTTCGATACTGTTAAAAAAAATTGATAGCTCATTTCCACTAGCGTTCGCATTAGCGTTAACCTGTTGCTATCGAAAGCAATGCTTACTATAGACTCAAATTTTTAAAACTAAAACTATTGGGATAAATATAAGAACGCAAACGCTAACTCTAGTAGAAATATGCTACACATAAGTCTCATTAAGAGACTTGAATATGCGTTTTGTTTAAATTGTTGGTTTTATGCTGCTATTTACTTGAATTTTTTTAAAAATAAGTAATCAAGTTTGCACAACTTTAGGTAAGCTCCATATTACTGTCGATACATCTCTATCACTACATAGTATAAAACAAAGTCGATTTCTCTGTTTGTATGCTTAAAGATTTAAAACTACGCAACGGATTTTCATGCGGTTTTCTTTAATAGATAGAGTGATTCAAGATGAAGGTTTATATTTTGGAAAATTTTGACCCGGTGCCTAATGGAGGCCTTGAAACTGGAAAATCCAAATATTTGGAACAAAAAGACTTTAAAAAATTATTTATTATCGTGTTTTTTTTTTTTTAAGAATTCAGGTGAGCAACAAGGTTGGATTTTAGAAAATTTTGACCCGGGTCCTAAGAGGGGCCTTGAAATCGGAAAAGCAATATGTTTGGAGTGAATAGACGTAGAGACTTGAAACAGGGCTCATTTGAAAGATGGTTAAAAAACATTTGTAGCGTTCAAGGTGTTCAAGGGATTTCCGGATTTTGGACCTGGGATCCATATGTGGACCCAATATAGATTTTTTGTCCAATTTTTTTTATTTTTATTACAGGTGAGCACTTCGACGGGATTTTAGGTAAAATTTTCGGGGCTGGGGCCTTGAAACCGGAAAAAGCCATATCTTTGAAATGAATAGACGTAGAGACTTGAAACAGGGCTGATTTGAAAGATGGTTAAAAAACATTTTTAGCGTTCAAGGTGTTCAAGGGGATTTCCGGAATTAGGACCTGGGACCCATATGTATACCCAATATAGATTTTTTGACCAATTTTTTTATTTTTATTACAAGTGAGCACTTTGACGGGGTTTTAGAAAATTTTAACCCGGGGCCTAATGGGAGACTTGAAAAAAAAAGTCATACGTTTGGATTGAGTAGACGTAGAGACTTAAAACTAGGCGCATTTGAATGATGGTTAGTCGTGTTTAGGGGGATTTCCAAAATGTTTAGGGATTAAGCAAAAAGAAAAAAAAAAAAAAACGCGAGCAAAGCCGCGGGTACCTGATAGTTATTATGCAACAGGCAGCAGATACCAAGACAATCCCGAAAGTCAATAGAAACTTATTTTATTTTGTCCTTACTTTTAACAAAGTTAAAGAGTTCTTTAAAGTGAGAAACAGAAAATAACCAACTCTAATATGAAACCTTTTGTGTGATGCGTTTAAAAACAAACAAACACATTCATCAGAAATTTAAAAGGGAACAAAATCAAAAATCGGCTGCAACATAAAAAGCAGCCAATTTAATGAATGTCGATGAGTTGTACACTCGTTACTCATGAAAGCTTTTCATGTTCAGACTCTGAATCAGTTTTATTTTTATTTTTTGTTTATTTTTCTTTATTTTTATTTCACTTAATTTCCTGCACAAACTCAATTAATCGTTTCAATAAATCTGAATCGCGCCAGTCTGCGTGTGCTGCCCAAACTTATTTGTTGCTGTTTTTTTTTCTTCTTCCTCAATTTTCTTTTTTTTTTTTTTGCATATGTTGCACTTTGTGGGGCTTATTCAGAAAAATCGCAAAGATTAAAGCAAACATTTAAAGCATTAAGGTAGAATATGGCAGTTTATTATTTGCAATGAAAATATTTAACGAAAATAGTAATACAAAACGTATAAAAATGATGTATATAATATTTTTTTCTCGTTGATCTTAGATTTTTCAAGCATGAAATCTGAAACCATACATTTTTTTCTTAAATTTATTTACAAAAAAAAAAAAAAATTAAAAATAATAAAAATAGCAAAATAACACAAAGAAGATTTTTTACTCGGGCATCCTTTGTCGTTGGTTAAGTTTGCAGAATGAGTGAAAAAATTAAACCAGCCATGGCATTGTTACGCGTTAAAAATTGTTTTCGTATATTTGCGATTCTTACACAATTGGAAATTTACAAAAGCGGAAGTTGCTCTTTCCACAG
This sequence comes from Leucophenga varia, assembly GCA_018903435.1. Classification (NCBI taxonomy): domain Eukaryota; kingdom Metazoa; phylum Arthropoda; class Insecta; order Diptera; family Drosophilidae; genus Leucophenga; species Leucophenga varia. The sequence continues at coordinate 62,140 of JAEIFJ010000820.1, forward strand.
GAAACAAAAAAAAAAAAAAAAAAAACAATGGAAAACGTTAGCTTTGGTGGAACCGAAGCGTAAATACACGTCACTCGTGTGTTTAAATGGTAAATGTGGCTCACATAAATCTTCGAGATGGGATAGGAGGGGGGTCAATAGGTCAATTCAAGTTAAGATATAATATTGGTACCAAATTTTAAGCTAAAAATACAGATATTCAGAAAAAATTCGAAAATAATCGATAAGTTTGTGTGGGTCCTATTCCTAAAAATGGGCGTGGTACCTTGGTTGTGAAATTGGATGATGTTAGAAGTATTTTTACACAATTTGGAGTCAATGCATTTCTAAATAACAAACATTTCCATACAAAAATTTGAAAATGGGCGGTAAGTTTGTATGTGGACTATACCTAAAATTGGGCGTGGCAAGCTTAAGTTTTAAATTTCAGCTAAGTATCTCCAGTATACTCCGAGTAATTCGCGTTGAACAGACGGACAGACAGACAGACGGACATGGCTAAATCGACTCGTCTCATCGAGCTGATCAAGAATATATAAACTTTATGGGGTGTACGACGTCTCCTTTAGTGCGTTACAATCTTTCCGACAATCTGTAATGTGTAACGGGTATAAAAACAAGAGACAACGCTGCAGTCAAGTATGCTCAAGATACCCTGTACACAAACTTTATGAACCTTAAGCTAAGTCCTATCTTATTGTATTGAATTTTCATTCAAAAACTTGAAAAATACGGTAAATTTGTATGGGGGGTATATCTAAAATTATTTTGGTCCTACTCATATTCGAATATTTTATTGGCACTATCATAGACATAATTTTTAATAAATTTAGACTTCCTAGAATTAGAAACAAAAACGTTTTTATGCAAAAACCCAAAATTTTTCGGTATTGCACACTTGAGGGCTTAGGAGAGTCTAAGTTTCAAATATGGTGGCCCTATTTCTTATAGTCTTCGAAATAATCTCTCTCGTTAGGCAGGCTGCAGGACAGACAGACGGGAAAACATACGGGAAAACATACGGACAAATGGACAGACGAACTGATGGACAGACAGGTATAGCTAGTTCGACTCCCCTTCTAATGCTGATCAAGAATATATACATTTTATGGGGTCTATCTAGCCTCCTTCTGTCACATTTGTCATTCGCAAAAACTTAATATACCCTTTTACCCTTTGGGTTCAGGGTATAAAAACAAGTAAAAACGTTAACTTTGGTGGAACCGAAGCTTAAATACACACGAATCTTTGCAAAATTTTTTGTGTGACCATCAGTGGCTTAGATAAAATTTCGGGATGGTTCGGGTGGGATTCAATTGTCTGATATAACCCAAGTTAAGACACATCAAATTTTTTAGCAAAAACTGTAGAAATAACAATAATTTTCTTGTAAAAGGTAGGTAATTGTGGTGTATATATAGAAAGACATGTGTTTTTTTACCGAATTTGAAATAATTACTAGTTTCAAAAAAATTCCAAAATAATCGGTAAATAATGGGCATGGCACCTTGATTTAAGTTTAATATCTTTGAAACTTAGCGAACAAACAGACGGACATGGTTAGACCAACTCGTCGTTCAGATCAATAATAGATATACTTAATAGGTACTAAGGTGCCTCCTTAATTGCATTACAAACTTTCTGACAAACTGCATATACCATGTCATAATATGTGTCAAATGTATAAAAATAAAAATAAAGAGAAACGAAAATCAAAACCAACGGAAACAACAACTTGATACAATTTAAGACACAAATGAAAGCTAAAGTAAAGAATATGTTATAAAATGTTGTATAGTTACAATATACGACTGTACAATACCCTACGCAGTCACATAACTAACGTTGCTCGTGTGGATCAAACAAATTTTATATAAATATTCATCCTCGTTTTTACACGATCTCTTTTTTACAATGGATCATATTTTTCCACGTTTCTTTCAACGTTTCCGAAAAATAAAACCAGAAATGAAAATTTCCCTTTAATTTTTTTTTAAGAGGGCGTTATACTGCCCTTTAATAGTAATAATTAAAGCCTCTCTCTATCTTGTTTTTAATTCATTTTCAATAATCTTCAGTGGTTAACTTTCTCATTAAAAATTTAATAAAAATGTAAATTCTCCAAAGAAAATATTTGTACAAACTTTATGTACACTTTTACCTTGACAGGAAAAAAAAAAAACGAAGTTAAAGTTTAACATTTTTTTATGCTTAAATGTATTTATAGAAATTTGAAATTAAAGAATCTGACTCCTGGCATATTTATGTATGTCATTTTGTATACTTGAGCACACCCAATGGGATTTTGTTGCATGCAAAATGTACTATTTTTTTACACTTCGCTTTCCTCTTTGTTGGTTCAAAAACTGCCAATTCTCCATAGTTTTTATACGAGGACGAGACATGGAAAGAACTGTTCTTTTGGAAGTAAACGTCGTTTCCGTACCTAGTGAAACGATTGCTTACGAAAATTCAATTTAGAAGCTTGAAGAAGAAAGCAAGCCGAAGTTTTACGAATAAGAATTTCTCCTTTTTTACGACTTCGGCTTTCTTAATTCTTCAAGCTTCTAAATTGGATTTTCGGAAGCGAGCGTTTCACTAGGTTCGAAAACATAGTTACAAAGTTAGTGAAAAGACTTGCTACTAAAATGTGTTTCTGAGTAAAATCCCGTTCTAACAAATCCGATTGGGCACTGACACAAACATACATAAATCATACATATACACATGTACACACATACATACATACATACATACATACATACATATATGGATATGAAATCAACTCCAGCAAAATTCGTTTGCGCTTAAAGTGTTCCGGTGTTGGTGTTTTGTTTGTCCGTCCGTCCGTCCACCTTGCTCTGTCTCTGAAAATCTGTGCGTTCGTTTGGTCTCGTTTCTTGCACACAAAATTGGATTTAGACGTGATTTCTTATACCAACATACAAGCATACACACACAAATGGAACAATTTCTGATAGCCATGAACGTCACGCATGCAGCTTTCTCTTCTTCTTTATGGTAAGTCTCAAACCTCTTTAAAGAACCACAACAAAAACATCACCCACATTGAACTTTGAGAACAGCTTCATTGTCAAATTGTTTTCGATATTATTTAAATTGTTTGTGCATCTTTTAAACATGAAATAGTCATATTGATGCAATTTGCAATTTCTATATTAAATACAATCATTCCATTCCACACACTACGTGATATTTGTTCAATACAATTTTATTTTTCTTCATATTCAAAGATATTGAAGGCAATAAGGGCGACTGGCATGAAGTTTAGTTTTTAAATATAGTTTTATACTGGCTATTTTTATTTTTTACGTAAACAAGTAATGTACAAGCTCAATAGAGTTTTATTTTAACAATTTGTACTTTAGGATTAGAATTAAGCCATTGGAATTGGATAACTTAAGAGCAATAAAAATAGAATTTAAAAAAAAGTAAAAATTGTTTTTGGAAAAAATTTAATAACTTATTAAACTGTTATAGAATTTTTCCCATCATACAGTCAGGCACCCATTTTGGAAATTAGTAATTTACTTTTTAAATAAATAAACTTTAAATAAATAATCTTATAATTCTCAAGCATTTTAGGCATATCGATATAGGATTTTTTAAAACTATATTTTTATGCTTTAAAGTGTTTGAGAATTATAAGATTTAGGCATTTTTTTGAAAAGTAAGTCACTAATTTTGAAAATGGAAGCCTGGCTGATAGATGTAGTTTGAAACGAAATAGTTGATAGAAAAAAAAGGAAACAAGAAAAAACGTTAACTTCGGTGGAACCGAAGCTTAAATACCCGTCACACGAATCTTTGAATAGTTTATGTGTGATCATCAGTGGCTCAAATACATTTATAAATACATATTCGAAAATAATTACTTTCTCATACATTTGTTCGAAAATAATCTATAAGTTTGTATGGCGACTATGGCTAAAAATGGGCGTGGCACCTTGGTTTTGTTATTGGATATCATAAGAAGTGTTTTTACCCAAATTTGAGTGAATATTCTCATTAATAATACCTATTTTTATACAAAAATTCGAAAATGGGCGGTAAGTTTGTATGGGGGCTATATCTAAAAATGAGCGTGTCAGCTAGGATTTAACATTGGATGACATTAGAACTATTTTTACCCAACTTGGAGTGACTACATTCATAAATAATAGCTATTTTCATATAAAATTCGAAAATGGGCGGTAAGTTTGTATGGGGGCTGTATCTAAAAATGGGCGTGGCAGCTTGGATTTGATACTGGATGACATAAAAAAGTATTTTTATCTAACTTCGAGTGACTATATTCATAAATAATGGCTATTTTCATAGAAAAAATCCGAAAAAAACGGTAAGTTTGTATGGGGGCTATACCTTAACACTTGAACTGCTTGGGACTGAGAAAAGCTTAAGTTCCGAGTTTCAGGTCAATATCTTTAAAACTGAGCGAATGAAACGCATACATACAGACAGACGGACAGACAGACGGACATTTCTAGATCGACTCGTCTCGTCGAGCTGATCAAGAATATATTTACTTTATAGGGTCTTTGATGTCTTCTTTAATGCGTTACAAACTTTCTGACAAAATGATAATACCCTCCACACTGTGTGTGACGGGTATGAAAAGTTAACTTCGGTTAGACCGAAGCTTATTAACCTGCCACACATCATTTGACGTGGATAGATCTTAGTGTGCAGCATGTGTTTTAAATTTTATCTTAAAATTAAAGATATTCTTAAAAATTTGAAAATTCGCGGCCCGATCTGAACCAACATTAAACTGAAAATTTGGCTTGATATAAGAAGCATTTGTACCATATTTAAAGCCATTAGCTATAAATAATTTTTTTTTTTTTTAAGAACTTGACAAAATGATGTACGTTTGTATGGGGGCTATACCTAAAAGTGGGCGTGGCACATAGATTCTTTAAAGTTTTTTCTACCCAAAATTGGTTTAAAAATAAAAATTTAATCGAACTTGCCTGAGTTATTGCCACATAAGTGAAGAAGAAAGGAAACCGTTACTGGATTGAATATTCACTAATGTGTCTATATTTACCATAACTATAAAGAGCTTGACATAGTATCTGGACCGCGGTCGCAAGACAAGCAAGTGGTCAAAGCGAAGTTGAGGGCGCATAACGCCTTCAAATGTCTAACCACGTCAAGAAGACCGGAGTGCAGACATGGCGGGCTTTCTGAACAGGAAAACGGGTGCTGCGACCTATATAGATCTTTTGTACCCAAACTCACAATCAGTTATGGTTTGGTTATGAGACTACGGACATTCTCAGCTGCTTTGATGAGCCTGGGCATTCACACAAGATATGTGAACTAGTTTCGTCATCCTCCAAACAGAGCCTACATTCCGTTTCGGAGGACAGACCCATTTTATTCAGGTGGAATCTTAGGACGTTATGACCCGTAAGGTACCATTTAAGTAGTCTTAGTTCAGCACATCTTATATGAATATTAGTTTTAGGAAAGAATGGTCGAGAAAGTTGTTTAGCCGGCCGAAGGCCAGGATAGTGCAGCCAGTGATGAGAGATCAAGTCTCTGAAATGTTTCTAAATGCAGAGTGTTGCAGAGGCCCAACTGAGCCCAAGAAAAGTTCAGGGCCGATCATAGGGGGTTGACGAACCTATCCTGTTAACTTCGTCTGTAACTTTATTTCCTTCACTGTGGCTGTACTTACAAACTCTGATTTTTTATAAAGTAATTTGGAAAATTGTAACTTGATCCCTCTAGCGACTTTAAGAGAAATAAATAATTTAAGACTTTAAAATGAGTAATTTTTAGTGATCGTTTAATCTTCTCTGCCGATCAATGTAAATGACAAAAAGCTGTTGCTATGACATATTTGTTAGATAGACCCAAATTGACATTCTTTGCTGTACGTGTACTGCTTTGGTGTTTTCTTGGTTTACTCCTTGTTGGGATTGATATTTAACATAGTCAATTACTTCTTTAAAGTAAAGACACGGTTATGGTATTTGTCTAATATTACTAAATGGATTTTGGGTGCTTAATTGATCAATAATCAATAAATTATCAATAAATTATTAATTAAATTATTAAAAAAAAAACCTTATAGCAAACATCCGAGGTCTGACATACAAAATGGTCATGTCGTTGCGAAATAAAGTCTCTCGCATACAGATGAACTTAATATAGCGGATCATGCCAAATATTTTTGGAAACTCTGATGTTCTCTTTACTTCTTATGTGTAGGGTATAAATTAGATAATCTGAAATAAAATTCGTTTTATGGAATAATATTTGCAAAATGTTAGCTAATATTGTATAAATTCATTACTCTGTATATGCAATGCATTGAAGCATGTATAACTCGGTCATCGATATGTTACATCACACATACTATGTACCTCTTCTTGCGAATATATTCTAATCTTTATACATCATATATTTTTTTTATAAAAAATATGATTTTTACATTTTATATATTTTTTCCGAGTTCCATGTTCAATCATAAACCTGAGTTGGGTATGTGCTGTCAACGTTTTTGCAGCCTGTCAAGCGGCGTATTTAGCAATTGAATTATGGCTTTTTAGCTGTCTCTCACTTGATACAGGTAAACTGATGTCGGATTATACAATATATTCACTTGTTACAGTTAAATCCTCTAAAAATATTTCAGTCAATCTTAACATATCTGCGAAAAATCTTCAAAATCTGCGTCACCGCTTAAATTTAAACTTGTTGCGAATTCATTGCCATCGTTAAAATTTAATTCGCTTCGAAGTTTATCAATAAATCTTTCTAATTAGTTTGCAGATTTACAGTTAGTCATTTTTTAGCTCGCCCGCGTCTAATGAAATTTTATCTTAATTGCGGAAATGTTTTTGCCATTCAATTCAAAAAAAAGCGAAATAAGAGAGAGAGCCGGAAAAGAGCAATGGCGTCAGTCAGTGAGCTTAACTAAGAGCAAAAGAGTGTTGAGCGTAGCGGAAATGTATGCAAAAAACTGTTATACAAAAATGTTGCTTAACATATTTTTTGGCGCACAATCGTATCATTTGGCAATGGTTGAACTTTTTTTTAAATTATTGTCATTTAATTCAATTTTCGAAATGTTTTTTATTTATTTATTTTTTAAAGTTTTTATGTTGTTGTGCGTTTTGTATAAAATAGCTGCCTTTAAAAACCCGCCAACATTTTTAATTTTATATTTTAACCTAAAATTTGGTGGGTATGTTTCTTATATGAATGCCAACAGAAATCCAAATTTGATTCAGATTTCATTATTTATTATAATTGACAAGGTAAATTGTTATCAAAGCCTCAATGATTTTAGCGAATTTAGTTATTCTTTGTTTAAGTTACGCAAAGAAGTTTACAGAACTTTTGTAAGTAAGTTCAAAGATGAACAATTTTTAACTAATTTTTAAAGTCATATCTGAATTGAGCTATAAACTTCAATTTAAAGGTGATCGAATCTGTTACAATTGCTTTAAATATTGTTTTCCAAGCGGTTCAGTAGTTTGAGTTTGACGAGCTAAGTACGGGAGACCGGAACACTTTCTGTTTCGGACACCCTTTTTATGTCATATAATGCAAAAAAGATTTATAGATATTGACCTGAAATTTAAAATTTAAATTTCTACTCCTAGGTTTATATGTCAAAACCAAGGTGCCATTCCCATTTTTATACATATCCCCCATAAAAAAAGCACCTCCCATTTAAGATGTTTTGTATGAAAGTTTTTTTTTTTTTTTTTTTTTTTTTTATTGTCTACTTTATTTGCAATCAGTCCAATTGTGGACTATAATCAAATTTTATAACTAGAATAACAAATTGACATTATAGTTTATTTAGGATGCGGTTTGGCTAGAGAGAAATTCTACAGACCCAGTACAAGTACCTTGACGATTGACGGTTTGGAAGATCCAAGGGATGAGTTCGTTTCAGTCTAACATATACTGCGTATTTAGGTTAAGAAGGTTTCTTGCCAAAATATTTGGATGTTTATTAAGTAGTTATTATTAATGAATGTACTCATTCCAATTTAAGTAAAATTACTTCTACTGTCATCATATATATACAATACCGATATAACAACGATCGGATTACTATAACAGTCCCCATTAGGATGGTCCAAAAAATTGTTATGTTCCCACCCCATAGGATTTTTCTATATCAAGAAAATAAGAAGACCCGTATTTCTCATACCCTGTACCCACAGGGTAATGGGTTATATTAAGTTTGTGCGAATGTATGTAACACACAGAAGGAAGCTATAAAGTATATATATATTCTAGATCAGCATTGAAAGCAGACTTGAACTAGCTATGTCCGTCTGTCCGTCCGTCATACTGTTCGCAGTATGATAAAGATTATCTCAGAGACTTTAAGAGATAAGGCAACCAAATTTGAAACTTACACTCTCCTAAGCCGTCAAGTGTGCAATTGCGAACGGTTTTTCCCAAGCTCCATTTTAAGGGGTATCCCATATACAAATCTTCCCCGAAATTTTGTGTTTTTGCATAAATTCGTCTTTGGGTCTTATTGTAGGAAGTCTAAATTTAGTATAAATTATACCTATGATAGTTTCAATGAAATATCCCAATATGGGTAGGAACAAACAAATTTTAGGTATAGCCCCAAACAAGTTAACCCCATTTTTAAAATTTTTGTATGAAAATCCAATACAATAAAGTATTTTACTAAGATTGGACCTAACTTATGGTACATAAAGTTTGGGTACATGGTATCTTGCAGTCGAGCATACTCGACTTCACCATTCCTTCTTGTTTTTTTTATACCCGTCACTCACAGTGTGGAGGGTATTATCATTTTGTCAGAAAGTTTGTAACGCATTAAAGGAGACATCTTAGACCCTATAAAGTATATATATTCTTGATCAGCTCGACGAGACGAATCGATCTAGCCATGTCCGTCTGTCTGTCTGTCTGTCAGTTTAAAAGATATTGACCTGAAACTCGGAACTTAAGCTTTTCTCAGTCCTAAGCAGTTCAAGTGTTAAAATCAAAGTGCCATGCCCATTTTAAGGTATAGCCCCCATACAAACTTACCGTTTTTTTCGGATTTTTTGTATGAAAATAGCTATTATTTATGAATGTAGTCACTCCAAGTTGGGTGCAAATACTTCTAATGTCCCTAGCTATAGTCCCCATACAAACTTACCGCCCATTTTCGAATTTTTGTATAAAAATATTTATTATTAATGAGAATATTCACTCAAATTTGGGTAAAAAAACTTCTTATGACATCCAATAACAAAACCAAGGTGCCACGCCCATTTTTAGCAATAGTCCCCATACAAACTTATAGATTATTTTCCAACAATTGTATGAAAAAGTAATTATTTTGGAATATATATTTATAAATGTAGTTGAGCCACTGATGATCACACATAAACTATTCAAAGATTCATGTGACGGGTATTTAAGCTTCGGTTCCACCAAAGTTAACGTTTTTTCTTGTTTTTAATTAGATAATATTTTATGGTGTGGCAAAGCCCCTCAAGTTTCCCATGTATTTTTCATTGAAAAAAATCGATTTTTGTAGATTTAATGTAGGAACCTGGAAATTTATTTTTTTAAGCGGTCAAAAGTGTTTCTCTTCATAAATGGCCATAGAAGAACATCCCAATATTTTTGGAGCACCCTAGTCTCCATTCAAGCTCACCTCCATTGTTTTATTTTTTTCAAGGAAATTATTGTTATTTCTGTATTTTTAGCCTACAATTTGACATAAATGTTTCTTATACCCCAACAAAACCCCTTTTCACGTTTTTTTCAGATTAGCCCCACGGTCGAGTACTGTCTGTCTGTCCGCAGGTTTATCCACCCGTCTGTCTCCACTAGATTTTATTTTAAAGTAATAATATTAATAATAATAAATTATTTCTTTGCCCTTTGCTTTGTTCCAACAAAAATGATAGCGCTGCTTAAGACATGCGATTTCTTAGCAATGCCACTCACGATGCTTTCTATGTATTATTGTCATCTGATGACGCTTGAATATTTAGGAGATGAAGATGAGCGAGAGTGTTCCAATAAACCATTACACAAACAACCCATTTAATAGAGCAAAGAAAAGCATCAATATAAAAAAGTAATGTCCTTGAACCATCGAAAATGTATAGGATACTGTATGTGTTACCTTATATTAATAACTTAAAGATTAACTTAGATACCAAGTTGTATAGACGGTCCGATGTATATTAAAACGATTATATTATTTATAAACTTCGCTTAAACTTATTAATTTATGCCACTTAAAGTATGCAATTTCTCCATAAAATGTTCGAAATTTTGCATAACGCGTATCAAAACTTTGAATCCAAGGACGCTGACGTTTTTTTTTTACTTTTGTTTTTTTTATTTTACTTAAATTTATTTTATACTTTTTTACATTCAAATAAAAACAGAGAACTCAATGATCTGAAACCGCAAAGCAACTCTTTTTGCCAATTTTGCACACAAGGAACAACTGACGCATAGAAGAAGTCGATGTGCATTACAAATGCTACATAGTAACACACACACACAGAAGAAGGAAGGGACGATTCAAAAATTTCAAGACATATACCAACGTTTTTTGTGAGTTTTTAGAATATTAGAGTAGCTCAAATTTTTCAATGCGCCATATTAAGGCACGACGTTGTTCATGAGTAATGTCTTCCACGGGTAATTGCTTTGTGTGCTTTAATAGGACAAATACTAATGCACTCACATGTACATACACATACACATACACATAAATATTTGTACTTGTACGAGAATGAACTTATTTCAATTGTATATTTGCAATAGCAACCGCTGCACCGACTACTCAACCGTGAAGTTGTATTTGTGTGTGTGTGTGTTCGTGCAACTGTCTGTCTGTCTGCATCTGTATTAATTTATGAGTTTGATGCAGTGAAACATTTTCGGCGCTTATAAAATTCAACAAAAAAAATATTTCTTATTTTTCTTTTAAGAATGAAAGGCTTAAGAAATAAAATAGTTGAAAATCAAGGAAAAACGTTAACTTCGACGAAACCGAAGCACAAATACCTCAAATTAGTCGTTGTCGAGAAAAGGTTAAGTTTCAAATTTCAAGTCAGTATCTTTAAAACTAACTGAATGAATTGCTTAGAAATATACAAACGGACGGACATACAGATGGACGGGTAGAGATACGCACTATGGGCCATAACACCCCAAAAGAAGCGAAAATTCAAAATCTGATTAAAAATGACTGAGGTTTCTTACTCAAGGATTTTTGGGGTCGCTGATTGCAAATCTAACATCAGATTTAAAAAATTCAGAAAGATGGATTCAAGTGGGCATCACTTATTAACCCAGCTGCTATTTTTCAATGGTACTCGTTACCTATCCCGGATCCTAATCATCCGAACGTCTGCCAGGACCTGAACCTTCCAAAGCAGCGGCGGTTGTCCGCACTGTCATATTCCTCTGATATCGTTCAGGTTTTTTTTTATTTTTTACCTGTGTGCTATGCGCCTGTCAAGAATACCACCACAGCAGTCTCAGCTTGACGTAAAAGGCGTCTAAAGAGACAAACTCTCAGTATGAGATGGGTTTCGCAGATGTCTTGGGCTCCTCAACCGGAAAAAACAAAAGAACACACGATCCATGGATAAAACGGCTAGAAGAAAGAGAAGTACTCCAGGTAGCAGACACAGAAGTGGAAAACCATCCGTTGTGAGTCCCGCGGTAGGGACCATTTCCTGGAGGCCTCAATTACCGTTTAATATTTACAAAAATGATTACCTATGAATGTTTTTTGGTTTGCTGAAAATCATTCATTTTTAAAAAAATATTTATCTGAGTGTTTCTTGGAACGCAGATTACAAATCTACAATCAGATTTGAAAAATTCAAAATGGCGGACATTAATTGTAATAAATTAATTTATTTTAAACAAAAATGATTACCTGAGGGTTTTTAAATAAAATTAAAATTGCTCAAGAAATCTTGAGGTTACAATTCGCACTCTACCGAAGTCAACGAACGTGGACGTAGCGAATTTATGACTTCATTTTGATACCGCCACACATGCTACGGAGGGTATTTTCTTTTTGTCGGAGATTTCTAATGCAATAAAGGAGACATCGAAGACCCAATAGAGTACATATATATTTTTGATCAGTAGGACGAGACGAGTCGACCTAGCCATGACCATCTGTGTTAAAATCAAAGTGCCACGCCCATTTTAAGGTACACCCCAATGCAAATTTACCATTTTTTTTAGATTTTTTGTATGAAAATTGTTATTCTTTATGAATGTATTCACTCCAAATTGGGTAAAAACATGTCCAATGTCATCCAATGTATACTCTACTGATATTATAAGGATCAGCCCACTATAACGTATAGTCCCCATACATAATCACAAACCATTTTCTTATTTTTTAAAGAAAATGTTTATTATTCTAAACTTTGGTTGAATCGGACTATTGACTCGAAGACATCCCTTCTCCAAATTTTACCTAAGCCGCAGATGATCATAAGTAAACTAATCCAAGAAGTGGCGGGTATTTGAGCTTCGATTCCACCGAAGTTAAAGTCCCTGCCTCTTGATCCCACATTTGTGTTACGAAGACTTATTTCTTTATAGTTTAGGGTTCAAGCTTTCAATTAAGCTAATTTACTGGATTCTATCATGTAGAATTCAAGAGTTACATTTTGCCGAACTGTGTAATTTATAAAGGGTGTCCCAGGATAAAGGCAAGATTTGCCAGTTTAGATCAAGTAGAAATGAAGCGTTACACGATTGAATACGGTAGAATTTTGTTAGGGTTGCCATCACTTTATTGCAAATCGTGCGTTAATTCGGGGACACACTTTACTTGGTTTTATAATGCACGAATTTTATTATTTAAAAAAAACGGTTCAAATTGAGCCGGCGAAATAGGAGTTTAGGAGTGTAATGCGTTACAAATTATCTGATAAAATGATAATACCCACCACACTATGTGTGACGGGTAAAAAATTAAACAGTCGCAGCAACGGAAATCATTGAAAAACTTGGCTCGCTATGGAAAAGTCAGTGAAATCCCGATTTCTTTGCTGATTTTCGACTATCTTTTTCTATGACTTTTAAAAGATGCCAACAATTTTTTGTTAAATATATACACACACATACATACGTGAGTGTATATAGTATATAAGTTTGTTTCTATATAAAAGTGTCTGTCAGTGTACGCTTGTGTCTGGCTTTGCCTGGTGTCACGTTAACTTAAAAGCCAGAAAGCATTTCACGTCCTTGCTGCAGTTTTACACTTTAATGCTGCATGTCAGAATCTGAAAATTTCTTAAGACTCACAACACAGCATGAATTCACTGGATTTTATATAATGAAAGCAGAAAGTTAAATGTTTGCAGTGCCTGCATTCAAACATTTTCATGCTGACAAAATCTTAATAGGTTTTTAAGTGGACAAATTTTTGTTTTATTTAAATTTGATGAAAAGAAATTGTGAATTTTTTATTTATTTTCGATTCTTTATTTACATTTTTATTCAGTTTGTGTTTTTTATTTAAAGTAATGGAATTAGTATTCTACATTTTTTGGTTAAATCTTACTTTTGAACACATAACTAGAATGAAAGCGAATTTTATTTTTGTTTTAGTTGTGACCCAAAAACGATAGTGAAAACGTTTTCATTTGGAAAAATAAAATAAAATAAATCTGTGTTGTTGCTTTTTTGGCGAAATGCGTTGAGCGTATTTGCTGCCTCGTATATACTCGAATTTCGATTCATAATTCCATTTGTGTCCTGTGGATTGATTGATCCAATTATATGCGATATACCTTTGGCACTCAGTAAACTGAAATTGCTATTGCCTTTTCTATCGCAATGTAATCGAATTGAATGAAGCGAAACGAAGTTTTAAATTGTAAATAAATAGACACGTAAAATACCAAACGAGTATGCTCGACTATAAGATACCCTGAACACAATTTTTAGTTTGTAACGCATTAAAGGAGGCATCAGAGATCCTATAAAGTATATATATTATTGATCAGCTCGACGAGACGAATCGTTTGAGCCATGTCTATGAGCTTTTGTGCTCCTAGGCAGTTTGTATTTTAGGTCCTCAAACAAATATACCGCACATTTTTGTATTTTTGTATGAAAATAGTTCTTATTTATGAATATATTCACTCCAATCTGATATGACAAGGATCGGGTCACTATAACATATAGACCCCATGCAAACATACTTTCCTTTTTTTTTTTTTTTTTCAAGAAAATTATTGTTATTCCTGCATTTTAAGCTAAAAATTTTGCATACTACTAAGGGCATTTTACAAAATGAATTTATTTGTAAAATGAAAAATATTTATTTATTCTTGTAAATCAATTTCATCCCCTTCAAAGTAATCCCCTCCCGATAAAATACACATATGCCACCGCTTCTACCAGTCCTCGAAGCATGCCAAATAGTCCCTTTCCGGTATAGCCATCAGCTCCTTCTTCGATTCAGCATTTATCTCCTCAATCGACTCGAAATGCCTTCCCCGAGTAGTCTCTTAAGTTTTGGGAAAATCCAGAAATAACACGGAGCCAAATCAGGCGAATATGGTGGTTGCGGAACGATATTAGTTTAATTTTTGGAGAAAAAGTCACGAAGAATCGACTCTGTTTTTCAAGAAAATTAACTATTTTTGGTACCAATCGAGACTTGCCACGTTTGAGGTCCTAAACTTCTTTCAAAATGATATTAATTAATCCTTTCGATACGCCAATTTCATCAGCAATGTCTCTCATAGTTATTCGACCGTGAACAAGCACTAATTCTTTTTACTTTTGGGATGTAAGCATCGTCCGTTGAGGTCGATGGTCGACCAGGGCGCTCTTCGTCTTCAACACTTTCTCAACCTTCTTTGAACAATTTATACCAACCATATGTTATTGATTTTGGTAGAGCTCGGTCCCCGTAAACCTTCTTCAACATTTTTATTCCATTTTTTCCATTCAGAAAATAAAATTTGATGACACTTTTGTGCTCAATTAAATCAGACATAGTAGAAATCGAAAAATGCACTCTGGTTTGTTTGGTAAACACAAGCGTAAAATTTGGCCCAGATGTTATTCACAGTCCTGCCAACTCAAGAAAAATAAGGCCTAGCCCAAAATGTTAGGTCCGCGAAGTTTAAATTAAAAATTCTCCTAACTTTTTGCCCACAGTAGTATATACTTTTAATTTGAGCCCCAACTTGAGTTGTCCCCACCCAACCCCTTTGCGGAATTTAATCAACGTCACTGATGATCAACCAGAAACTATTTAAAGTTTTAGCGGGTTTTTTAGCTTAGGTTCTGCCAAAGTTAACTTTTTTTTCCTTGGTTGAATTTAAATCCTATCGTTCTTATTGGCAAACCCTTTAGAAATAGAATATAAAAGCGCTCTAATTTAACGGGTGATTTTTTTGAGGTTAGGATTTTCATGCATTAGTATTTGACAGATCACGCGGGATTCAGACAAGGTGTCAAAGAGAAAGATGCTCAGTATACTTTGACATTTCATCATGAATAGACTTACTAACGAGCAACGCTTGCAAATCATTGAATTTTATTACCAAAATCAGTGTTCGGTTCGAAATGTGAAAATCCGCTTTTTTATCGACAAATTTTGTTCAGCGATGAGGCTCATTTCTGGTTGGATGGCTACGTAAATAAGCAAAATTGCCGCATTTGGAGTGAAGAGCAACCAGAAGCCGTTCAAGAACTGCCCATGCATCCCGAAAAATGCACTGTTTGGTGTGGTTTGTACGCTGGTGGAATCATTGGACCGTATTTTTCAAAGATGCTGTTGGACGCAACGTTACGGTGAATGGCGATCGCTATCGTTCGATGCTAACAAACTTTTGTTGCCAAAAATGGAAGAACTGAACTTGGTTGACATGTGGTTTCAACAAGATGGCGCTACATGCCACACAGCTCGCGATTCTATGGCCATTTTGAGGGAAAACTTCGGAGAACAATTCATCTCAAGAAATGGACCGGTAAGTTGGCCACCAAGATCATGCGATTTGACGCCTTTATACTATTTTTTGTGGGGCTACGTCAAGTCTAAAGTCTACAGAAATAAGCCAGCAACTATTCCAGCTTTGGAAGACAACATTTCCGAAGAAATTCGGGCTATTCCGGCCGAAATGCTCGAAAAGTTGCCCAAAATTGGACTTTCCGAATGGACCACCTAAGACGCAGCCGCGGTCAACATTTAAATGAAATTATCTTCAAAAAGTAAATGTCATGGACCAATCTAACGTTTCAAATAAAGAACCGATGAGATTTTGCAAATCTTATGCGTTTTTTTTTTTAAAGTTCTCAAGCTCTTAAAAAAAATCACCCTTTAGAATTAATTGCAAAAAGTTTTTGGAACATTTTAACAAAGAAAGTTTCGGTTCAACCGAAGTTAATGTTATTTCTTTCAGCTTCGCCATACAATAGATCTAAGTTTAGTGCCCTCTAGCGGAAATTTATTCTATACATCATTTACTCTGCTGCAAATAATTACTCATCTCTATTCTTTGTATTTGTTGTTGTAATAATTGTATTTTTGACAATTGATATTTTTTGATGTTCTCTCTCTCTCTCGCTTCAAAAGAGAGAACTTCACATTAAAGTTCAGCTTTTTGCATTGAAGAAGAAGAATGTCTCATAAGTCATAAGCGCGTCGGTTGCAGGTAAAGTCGCGTTTACAATATAAATAAAAATGTTATTTAATTTATTGAAATTGTGTTAAAATGTTAAATATGTTCAAAATAATGTGAAAGTTAATTAAAAAATAAAAGTGCAATTCGTCAAATCGTTTTTAATGCAATTATTGTAATGGCTTTTTTGTGTGAGTTTCGTGTGTTTTTTTGCGTGTTGGAATTGCAAAGAAAATTGCAGAAATGATAAAAAAAAGTGTCGGGCGCAGTGTTCAATTGTTTAAAATCTAAAGATATGCAAATGCATTTAATTAAATTATGTGAAAATGGTAATTGTCGTTAGTTGTGTTTAAAATAAAAGTGAAAGCAATTAACTCGTGTTCTAATTTTGTGTTTGCAATTGCGTTTTGTTTGTGGTCATTTTTATTTGTTCATTTGGCTTTGTTTTGTTTTTGTTTTTTTTTACGAAACTTCCAACTTTTTTTTGTTTTTGCGTTTATTTCTTCATTTTTTTTTTTTTTTTTTGAGTGTTAGAATTCGAAGTTGTGCAAGCAAAATGTAAATAAAATTCATTTGAGAAATTAATCTGTAAGCTTCTCTCTCGAAAAATGAGTAAGGTAAGTTTTTGTTGACTTTTGAGTGTTTAAAAAATAAAGATAGTTTTTTTGGAGATAATTTTTAATAACCAAAAATTGAAAATTGAAAAACAATTTTTTTTTTTTTTGTTGTACAACTTGAGACCCCACCCAACCCCTTTGCATACATGAATTAAGTAAAGTTTTGTGTGGCGCGTATTTGAGCTTCGGTTCTACTGTAGTTAACGTTTTTCCTTGATTTTCTTTAATGTTAATAAATATTCCAATTTTGTTGGGACTATCATAGGCATAAGAATACCCCTTGAAATGAGACAAGAAAAAAAAACAGTCTGTAATTGACCAGTTGACGATTTTGAAGAGTCTAATTGGCTCTATTTCTTATAGCCTCTCGAATAATCTATGTAACAGGACAGACGAACAGACAGACATGGCTAGATGTACACTCTTTTCATTGCTGCCTTTACTGAAAAGTGTAAACAGGAAATTAAATTAAAATTTACATAAAATATTGTAAGATAGTAGGGATTAAATCACAGCACGTAGACATAGATAGTTCTCCATAGCATTGAACTTTTTCACAAATTTTTGGACCATATTTTTGTATAGAGGTTTTATTCTATGACTAGCATGTACCCGCGGCTTTGCCGCGTTTTTTTTTTGCTTCTATTTGGTTGCTAAATATAAGTTAATCAAAAAATTTGGGTTCAAATTTTGTAAATCCCTTTAAACCATAATTTAAATGCGTTCAGTTTCAAGTCTCTACGTCTATTCAATTCAAATGTATGACTTTTTTTTCAAGGCTCTCATTAGGCTCTCATTTTCCTAAAATCCCGTCTTAGTGCTCACCTGTAATAAAAATAAAAAGAATTGGAAAAAAATCGATATTGGGTCCACATATGGGTCCCAGGTCCAAATTCCGGAAATCCATTGAACACCTTGAACGCCAAGAATGCTTTTTAACCATCTTTCAAATTAGCCCTGTTTCAAGACTCTACGTCTATTCACTCCAAAGATATGGCCCCATTTGGCCCCGGGTAAAATGTTTCCAAAATTCTGTCTTGTTGTTCACCTGAATTCTAAATAAACACAAACATAAATAAATTTTTTAACGTCTTTTTGCTCCAAATGTTTGGCTTTTCCAGTTTTTAGGCCCCCATTAGGCCCCGGGTCAAAAATTTAAAATGAAATATAGCCTATGTCACTCGGGAACAGTGTAGCTTGCCAACGGTGAAAGAGTTTTTAAATCGGTCCAGTAGTTTCGAGCCTATTCATTTCAAACAAACAAACAAACAAACATTTCCTCTTTATAATGTTAGTATACCTGAACATTTAAAATCAAGTGTTCACTCTTAAATTTATCAAGTCGATGTGATAAACCACCATGTATGACTTGACTAGAGGCTATGTTTGTCTGCCTCTCCATCCGACCGTCCAGACGTTTGCCGTATGAAAACGATTATCTCGGAGACAATAAGAAATATGGCAACCATACTCGAAACTTAGTCTCTCTTAAACCGTCAAATGATCACTTACAAACAATCACTTGTCTCTAGCCCCATTTTAAGGGTCACCTCCCATACAAACCTATCCCAAGAATTTTTGTTTTTTTTATGAATACTTCTGTGTTATGTAAGCTTTGAAGTATAAATTTAGTATGAATTATGCCAAAAATAGTCCAAATGAAAAATCACAACATGGGTATAGCCCCTATACAATCAATTTTTTGACATTTTATATGAAAATCCATTACAGTAAAGTAAGGAATATAAAAATTAAGTATAGGGTTTCTTGGAGTCAAGCATACTCGACATCAGCGTTTTTTCTTGTCTTGTATAACATTGGGAATAATATAATCTATTGGAATAATAGAAAACGCAAAGATAAAGCTTAACAAGAAAATATCAAAATATCAAGTAAACAAGAACCGAAGCTTAAATACCCGTAACACGATGATTTGACTATATTTTCTTGAATGTAAAGGGGTTATGTTCTACTAAGATTCTAGTTTAATCATGGGTCCGATTGTGATCATAGGTTGCTACAATAAGTATTTTGAAGGTATTTGGAATAAATTGCTTCATAAATAAATATTTTTCATTAAAAATACTTAAAAATTAGTGGTAAATTTTTATAAGGGTTATGCGTAATAGGGATGCCACCTCAACCATGGGTCGTTTTCTGAACATGGATTAATGTAAGAAGTGGTTTTCTTTTACCATATTTTGGAGCCACCTCAACCATTGGTCCTTCTATAACCATGGGATGCTGTTATAAGTGTTTCTACTGTATTTGTCAAAAATCGAATCATAAATAAACCATTTTTAATAAAAAAAACTCTAAAATTTTTATAGCTGCTATGCCTAAAAATGGGCGTGCCACTTTGGTTTTTACACTTTAAGTTCAAGTCCATGATTACCTCTATAAAACAATTTTGGTGAACTTTCTCCATGCAGAATGCATATATTTTGACTTTCTACTAACTACCTAATACGTATTTTTTATTTCTCAACAGAGTAACATACACATACATAAATGCTTATACAATAGTATGAGTACATAAATGTAAATTAATGTTTTGTGATTTAAGCGAGAGCGACACACAATTGTTTCAATGCAATGGCCACTGCTATATGTAGTAAACATAGTAGTAGTCCATATGAGACAATTTATTTAGCATCCTTAGACGGAAATATACATCTGCATGCATGCAAATGTCAGCACACACACGCAGATGCAAATGTTGCAATAACTACAAAGAACCCAACTGTTGTCGCTATTTACATACAAACGTGCATGTCTGTCTAAATATGTACAATGCATAAAAGCTACTACATGCTATACGAGTGTATGTGAGTATGTATGTATATACGTACTACTACTACCACTACAGACTGCTTTAAATAATTGCTTAGAAGTCGGACAACATGAGTGCAATAATAATAATGATAATAATAGTAATGAGGGTCAGAGTGTGCTTTGAACGTAGCCCTGTAGTTGAGTGTCTGTTTGTTCTATGTTCGTGTATGGGGGGGGGGGTGCATTGGTGCCCGTAAGTGTTCTTTCTGATGCAGACATCCGTTACATGCGGATGTGGGTAAAGTGCACTTTGCGCGCACGTTTTGTCCTTTGCTGGGCATTATTCATGTCCTTTTAAATAGCAAAAAATAAAATCGACGTGTATCAGCTGTTCTAGGAATATAAAAAAAAGCGGCGTATATTTTTAACTTTCATTGGAATATTTCAAATCATTTTCTGTGGCATGCAACAAGCTAAATTCAAGCTCAGATTAAATATAAACTTATAGAATACATACAAAAGCTACATATACAGACATACACATAAGCGCATGTGTATGTAGGTGTATATATAAATACCATAACGCGCCGAACGTAACTCAGTACATAGTTTTATGTTGTTGAAAAAGCGCAGTAAATAAAAGAAAAATAAAATGTTTGAAAAAATATTGAAATAGGTCTCAAACGCATCTGGTACGCCTGCAATTAGGTCGAGTTAACACTTTGTTAGGCAATTAAATTTTTACACTGTTGCTTTACTTTTTGCGTTTCGTTAAAAGTTAGAACAAGTTAGTGCTTGTGTTTTATTTTGTTTTTAAAACTACCCACGCATGAAACATATTCATTAAAAGTAAAATTACTTTATGAAACATACAAGGGCGTTCCAAGCAGTTCATAAAGTGGGATGTCATTTGCTCGTCCGTCCGTCATATTATTTGTTTCTGCGCGATTCATTCGTTCGGTTTTTAAGAAATTTAGCTTAAACCTTCTGTTATTAGAGCTGGCTTGAGAAAACCCTGAATCAATCACCAATTTGGATTTATGTATATGGCCATTACAGCTTATTATAAGCCTGGGCATAACTTAGGTATTAACGCAGCTGGTAGGGTCCAATGCATCTCGATATCATTTCCGGATACCAATCATCCGGACGTTCTACAGGACCTAATCTTTCTAACGCGGCGGCGGTAGTCCTCGCTGTCATGCCCCTCTGACTTCGTTCACGTTTTTTTCGTACTTTCTGTCTCGCCGGAGCCCGTTCCTCCATTCGAAGCACAGTGCAATCGTTTATACTGACTATATCTATGTCGTTATATTACTAGTACAGCTCATGATTTATGCGAATATGGTTCGCGTTGTCCACTCTTACAAGTCCAAAGATTTTACAAAGAATTTTCCTCTCAAACGTTCCCAACGCTGATTTGTCCGCTTCTGACATGATCCATGATTCTGAGCCATACATCAGGACTAGGAGAATCAACTTCTTGTAGAATTTTGATTTTTGTTATTCTGGATATAACTCAACTTCACATTTGCTTACCGAGACCAAAGTAGCATCGTTTTAGCCAGAGTAAACCTTCAGTCTGATTTTGCTGGTTTCATAGTTCTTGTTTGACTCTGGTAGAAGGAAGTATTCTACAAACTCGAAGGGTGAAATTCACCATACTTACAGATTTTCTAGGGTGTGTTGTTGATATGCGAGTAGTTACCAAGTACTTCGTCTTACTCTCGCTCACTGCTAGTCCCATTATGCGTGAATGCTCTTCAATCTCTTTGAAAGCCCTGCTGACTGTGAATGGATTTGGATCGGCATACGCCAGCAACATAGAAAATTTTTTCCTTTCCGACCCCGAAAACGCTTTGGGAGTTTGTTAGCGTCACCATACACAGGCGAACAATCTTTGCAGGGATACTATGCCAGTCAGTGCTTCGAAGAACTTTGATCTAATTGGCGTGGAGTGTTTGTTTTTAAGAAGAATAAACGTCTTTTTCGATCTAAAACCTTACTTGTATCTTCCAACCAGACTTTGTACGTATGGTACCAGTCTGTTACACAGTATACCGGACAGAATTTTTATATGCGATTGGTAGGAACATTGTACCGCGGTAGTTTTCGAGGAATGCAGCGTTTGCTTTATTGAGGATTGGACAAAGCACAATTACGCTCCAAACGCTGCGAATGCATTACCCAGTTCATATTTTTTATACATCGAATCAACTCTTCGCCGCCGGTCTTAAATAAATCTGAGGGTAGTTCGCTTTGTTATTTTTAAGTCTTTGTATAGCTTCAAGCATAGTGACCCTGTCTATTATCGATAGTTTCAAACGGCGAACAGAGGCAGAATTGTCTTTTTGAATTTCGCGGCTATGTACAAAGTGCTACAGAGCTCGTATCGCAATACTATACATCATTTGAAAGGTCTCAACACGACCTACAAAACGACGCTCACTAGAGAAACGTTCCGTGAGATTAATGGTATTTTGGGGGATGGTACTCTATCACTTCGAACCGCTGAGGAATGGTTTCTACGATTCAGAGCCGGTGAAAACGACACTTTGGATAAGCTAGCCGGCGGAAAACCTGTGACGAAGAATACCGATCAAATCATGGAAAGCATCTAGTTAGAATGGCATGTGACATCTCGTGACAACGCACAGGAGATGGGAGCTATTCACCAAACCATTTTTAAACCATCTGGCAGAGGTCTGAACACAAAAAACAAGAAACTTTATGTTTGGGTGCCGCATGATTTGACGCAAAAAAAACCTTCTGGACCGAATCAACGCCTGCGATATGCTGCTGAAACGAAACGAACTCGACCCAATTTTGAAGCGGATGGTGACTGGCGACGAAAATAGATCGTATACGACAATATCAAGCGAAAACGGTTGTGCTCGAAGGCCGGTGAATCGTCCCAAACATTGGTCAAGCCGGAATTGACGGCCAGGAAGGCTTTGCTGTGTGTTTGGTGGGATTGGAAGGGAATCATCCACTATGAACTGCTCCCAAATGGCCGGAAGATTAATTCTACCATCTACTGCGAACAACTGGACCGCTTGAAGGAGGCGATCGACCAGAAGCGTCCTGAATTGGTCAACAGGAAGGGTGTACCGTTCCACAAGGACAACGCCAGGCCACACATCTATGGTGACTCGTTAGAAGCTACGGGAGCTCGGATGGGAGGTTTTTATCGCATCCACCATATAGCCCGGACATAGCGCCAAGTGATTACCACCTGTTCCTGTCCGTGGCGAATGCCCTTGATGGTGTAAAGTTGGCCTCAAAAAGAGGCTTGTGAAAAGTGGCTGTCAGAGTTCTTCGCAAATAAGGAGGGGGGTTCTACAAGAGGGGTATTGTGAAGTTGCCGTCTAGATGGAAACAGTTTACGAACAAAACGGCGCATATTTGATCTTAATCCGATCACTGTAACAATTTTTATAAAGCATAAAGAGTAAAAAAGCGGAAGAGAGATATTTGACAACCTTTTATATTATTCTGTCTGACTATGCTTATCCATTCACCTTAATGATTCATTGTATAAGCATAGATTCACTGCTCTGACTTTCTTTTTAGAAATAAGAAACATGTGCTGTGGCATAATCAATGGCACCTTAATGTGGGGTTCTCCTCTTTCTACTCCAATATAAAAATTTAGTCAAAAATGCAAAATAAATTAAAGAAAATAAAAAAAAAAACACATTTCAACTGACATTGGAATGTTGCAGTCAGTGTTGAGCATAATAATAAGCTTTCCGCCAACGCGTTTTTGTCTCAAAGACGACAATGACAACGAAAGCGAAAATATAATGAAAGCGAAATGTAAACAAAATGGCGCCTTAAGCTGATACATGGCATACATCTACATAAATATGTGCTTAAAAATTTTTCAACTTGTGGTTGGTTCGTTATTCTTTTAGCTATTTAAATGATGTGTCAGGAGTTAACAATTTCTTTAAAAAAAAAAATGGAATACGTTTACATAACTATGTAGGTTCTCGTTTCCAACGCTTAAGGCTTTTAGCGCATATTTTTACTGTCGCAATAAATTTTCACGAGTTATTGTATTTTTGTAGTTCTAACTTTATTATAAATTCAAATGAAATACGTTTTAAGTCCCTTGGGCAATTTCGAGGACATTAAAAATTACTTTCAGAATTTCAAATTTTTTTTTTATTTTATTTTGATATTGAAATTTGATGCATACTTATCCAATATACACGTCTAATTATTTTAGTAGCAACACATTTTCTTAATAACATATTTATCTGGTGCATTTGACTTTAAGATAAATATTTACATATAAATTATGTAAAGTAGTTTAAATTAAGTTAAGAACATTGCTTAGTTAATTATGGAAAAAATTCTAAAAAAAGGAAATATAATAATATGCATAAACCTTACCCAACTAAAAGCATTATTATATTATTAACTTTGATATAAAACAAGAAAGTATCAAAACAAGAGCACAGCCATTGCATATATGTAAAATTTCTAAAGTCATAAATCAACATATTTGCATATTTTCTTTTTATATATTTTATGGCATTCTTAATATGGCAAGCGATACATAACAAAATTATGTATACGACATGTTAACACTTTATAAACGCATTAGTGTCAAAAAAATAAACGAAAAACGAACGATATTGAAACGAGCAACCGAATGAAAGTATCAAATGAAATTTGACTATTTTTTATGGTATTTGGACGCATCAAAGATTTTTATTTTGATTTAAAACTTAACCAAAGCGAAAATACACATCACAATATAGACAAGAAATGAAAGATTTTGAAGACCTACTCTAACTAAGCAAACATATCAATCTGCTCTTAAGATTTCGAAGATCTTTGGGAAGATCCATGGAAAATGGTTCAAAAGAACAGAAATTGGGTTCCATACTGAATCAAAGCAGAAGACATGGGTACAACATTTTGAATCTGTGTTCCGTTGCTTTAAGGGGTTATATACAGTTAGAAGGTCGAAAAAGTCATTTTTCAAGAATTTTTTCTAAGCAAACTATTTGGTTTATTGATTTGAAACTTGGCAGGTATATTATGACAACCTTTAACTATATTCACATATGTTTTATTGCCAAAAATAATTATCGGGAACGTTGATATTGCCAATTTTGCAGAGGTCCGCAAAAAAAAGGCCTTTTGCGGTGTGCACGATATCTCTGGACTGGATCATCCAAAATTCAAAAACCAAATAAATTTGAATAATATAATAAATAATCTAGTGATTAATCGAAGGAATTAGCAAAAAACCAAAATTTGGCTCTTTAATTGTTTTTAAAAATAAGAAATTTTCATCGGATGGGGAAGTCCTTCGATTAATTACTAAAAAATATAGTTAAGAAGCTTGTGTAAAAACCGATCGGTTCAGCCGTTTCTGAGAAATCTTGAACACCGACTTTGAAAACACCGTTTCGAGAAAAACGAGTTTAAAGTTTTAAAAGCACTTTACTTTACTGCGAGATCTCTCGGCGCGCCTTCACTAATGTGTCTATAACTTCGAAAATATTCGTCGGATCGACTTGAAATTTTGTGTGTGTATACTCAGATATATATTTATTAAGAAAATAGAAAAAAACGATTTTTTTGAAAATCCTAACTGTATATAACCCCTTAATAACAAAAAAGAAGTTTTACAGACTTTGTGTCCTTTACTTAATATAAAACCATCTAAACCCGGTGTGCTTTGCTATCCAACTCATTTTGAAATGAAATAGAAAGAATTTTTATATTAACAAAATTGTATTAATTTTATTATGAATAAATTATTGTAAAACTGTAGGATTATGAAGCTATGGCTGCTATGGTTTCAAGGACCATTATTTTCTTAGAGAACACCTATATAGTAAAATAAATCTTCAATTAAAAAAAAGAGATTATAAATCTAATCTTGTTTCCTTCTACGATTCCTGGCCAAAGTTTTAAAAACCCCTTGAAAAAATATTGTTTAACTATCTTTCCAATGCGCCCAGTGTTAAGTCTACAGTTCTACTAATTCCAAAGATATGGCTTTTCCTATTTCAAGGCCTCATTAGGCTCCAGGTCAACATTTTTTAAAATATGCGTCATAGTATACAGCTATATTGTAAAATTAACCTAAAATAAGTACCAAAAATTTAAAAATTGGTAAGAACAACTATTGCGGTTCTAGTCCTCAGGTTCAGTATTCCAAATACTCAGAAATATGTTAAAAGTATTTTTTAAACATCTTTGTGGTAAAATGATATAATCTTTTGTAAAAAAAGTGGGCGTTGGATGGGGGTGATCAAACGATAAGTAGTCTCCTATTCATTCCAGTGAAGATTAGTCTTTAAAACAAAAAGTCTTCATTTGGATGGGCGTGGTCAAAAAATAACATATTATTCCTTCGAGATTCTCAATAAAGATCGATCCTGAGATTTGGGCTCCTACAAAGCAAGCATTGATTTTTGTATATGTAGATGTAAGTTAAATGAATCGATTCTGGATGACATGTCATGTTTGTTCAACAAAAACGGTTTTGGATACATAGGTCAAGTAATCTTGTCGATTTATTCAAGAGCACATATGCTCTTTTAATTCGTTACAAAATTTCCATTAAACCTAGAGTTCCCCGCTTTAAATTATATGTGATGTATATAGAAAAATAGCGAAATCCAAATAGAGAAGACTAATCTAATTTTGTAACTTTCATAAATCATCTGTTTATAAGCGAAAACACGTGCGCTTTCTACACTAAAAAAACCCAAAAAAAAAAGGATATAAAAATAAAATGCCTTATAAAAAGTGAAAAGTAAAAAAGATATGAAAGACACATAGACAGACAGACAGACAAATAAAGACGTGCAGATATATAGTAAAACGGAACAACAACTATAAATAGCAGCTGTTTTACGCTGAAAAGGACATTAAACCCAATGAGTTGAAATTATTTACGCTGAAGGTCAGCAAAATGAAATGTGGCAAAAAAAAAAGCTACGCTGCATGAACAAACTAAGGAAAAATTGGCAATGATAAATGGCTCAAAAGGGAGAGAGCCTATGCTATTAGCAACAAAAAACTACCGGAAGTCGTACATTTTTAAAAGATAACAAACAAAAAATGCAAGCAAAGAGTAAATGAATAAGACTAAACAAAAAAGAAAGAAAGAGATAGCCTGCAAACGGATGTTGTAAATGAAGCGCCATTTTGACTTCAACGCGCAAAAAGTTTGCACAAAGGCAAATTAATTTTTATACTCTTAGTTTAACTTTGTTCTTCTGTTCGAGTGAATATTAATTTAATTTAAAAGTTTGCAATGTTGCACTTGTGTTGGTGTATCTGTTTGTGTTTTTGCGTCAAATTAAAATATTTAATTGAGACTCATATGCACTAAAAAATTTAAATTAATTTTCACATACTTAAAAAGAAAGGTTTTACGGAGTTATTTTTTCTTTAGGACATACCTTGAAAACGGTCCCATGCTACTATAATGTTGGCTCTCATAAGAAACGATAATTTCTCTTGGGTTACCCATTACGAAGATATGGCTTCTCCGGTTTCAAGGTTCCCATTAGGTGCCAGGTCAACAATTTCAAAAAATTGAAGATTTTTACTCACCTATATAACAAAATTTAACTAAAGTAATAAAATAGAAACTAGGCTTGAGGATTTCACCCAAAAAATAAAGCGTATAACAAAAGGTTATAAGCAAGGAGCTTCGTTTTGCAAGGACGAACAAGGAAATCAGAGGGGCTCGAAAGCGAGGATGACTGCCGCTGCGTTGGAAGTATCAGGTTCTGGAGAACGTCCGGTGATTGTGATCCAAATAGCATTGGACCATTCCAGCTGGGTGAATACCCTAACTGATGGGCAGTTCTGTTGATCTCTAGTTAAAATTTAACTTAAATGTCCTGTTAAATTTTAAGAGCCTTACTAGTTTAATTGATTTTTCTTACTTTGTACTAAAGGTAAATTATGTAAACAATTCTGTTGGGTCGTATAATGTAAAAGAGAAAATAAAACGTTTCATTTTCCGCAATTTACTTCTATACAATTTAAACGCTGAATTTGTTGAATATCTATGAGCTGTGCGTGGCTTGAATGCATAATTAAATAGCAATTCAACAGGATATTTAAAATCAACAAAACAAGGACAACGCCAGAAAAAAAAACACAAAAAAAAAAAAAATGTTTTTTGTTTTGGTAGAATCAAAGCTTTAATACGCGTCATATGAAAGTTTCAATGTTTAAAATTGCTACTCATTTACGAAGCTATTAGCTTAAATAGCTTTTCGCGTTAAAGATACTACAATGTCAATTTTTCTTTGATTTCGAGGCCCATATAAGGATCCTACGTTAGGTGGAAACATTTCATTGAAGTTATGGGGTGTTTGAACACCTTTAGGGTTCGGAAGGGGTTAATGGTACATAAAAAAATATTTAAAAAAACTAACTTAAATACTTAATAAATATTGTGCTTTTAATGGTGGCTATATCTTAACCATAGGTTAGGTTGGGTTAGAGTGGCTGAGTTGACTATAACACTCAGGGTAATATCGGTCCATTATGATGCTGCATTGTCTTAAAAACTGTTCAGAGAGCTCTGATCATAAACTACCATAATTTTGTTGCCTTTGCATATCTAGATAAGCTCTTGAAATGATCGTGATTATTTCCGACAGATCTTCTAAGAAGTGTATGCATGTATATGAAAATTTTCTACTTAGAGCTGCTGGGCAGTCTCAAAGTAAGTATTTAATATTTTCATCAGACTCTTTATTGCCTCATCTTCGGCAAATGGCGTAACCACCTAGCATGAGTGCCTATTAGACAGTGTCCCATGATCACTGCTATCCGTGAAGAAAACTCCATTCTTTTCATCTTGAGGATGTCAAAGGAGCTCTTGCGATTGTAACGATTTCAAGAGCTCGTGGATATGCGGCATGTTTCTGTTTACAGTAAATAGAGTCTTTTCTTGTCTAAGAAGCCTTCAAGCTACTAGTGGCCGTAGTACCTTGCCTGGCAAGTTCTTCTGCTTTGAAATAACTTTTTATACTGCTGCATCCAGACACAAAATTAGGATGATACTGTATCGTTAAGCCATCTCATTAAAATAGTTGCGACACTTAGAAAAGAATTTTGATTTGTTAACATAAGAATCCAGGGCCTCTTGACTATCGGAGAAGAGCAAAACCTGTTCTGGAATACAATTAGATGATTCATTGCGTCTCTGCATGATAAGCACTGCAACCTAGATCCGGAGAGTGGACACTAGGGCGGGTCATTAAAAATTATTTTTCAAATTTGGGACGCTAATAGGGCTCAAAAGCTGGGTTCACATATCCAGAATTTGTGTACACAAAACGATGCCTTCCGTCTACGCATTGACGATGAAAATTGAAAATTACCCCTATATATAATAATATTGGTCTACAGCCATGTATAGCCAGTAAACAATATAAGAGGAAAACTGCCATCTACTCTCTGTTGCCTTTTTACAGTTGAAGAACCAAACCGGTTTCCTCTTCTTTGGATTTACTACCAGACCGTAGGTAATTGCCCTGAAAGATATTACTTTAAAAGTGGAAACTTGCCACGATTTAAATTAAATAACTTTAAAACTAACCGCGTCAATCTTTTGGAAAGAGACAGACGCTCATGGCAGTTTTATCAAATCTCATCGAGTCGATCAGAAATGCATCTATTAACTTTATAGGGCTTCCCATAAAGCGTATCCGCTTCAGATATTGTGTGTTGGGTATAACATTTAAAGTGCCAATGACTAACTGATTTGAGCTAATTTCAAAATAATTGTTTTATTTGTGCTCCAAAATGCGCAAATTGACTTTTAAGTTCTTTCAATTTAAATTCAATTAAACTGATTTTGGAACAATTAGCCGCCAGCTAAGTGACTTTGAGTTATTTAAAAATATTATTACGTTCAAAAAAGCAGCGTTTAACATATTTATGCGATTGCATATTTATCTTTCTGTCATTAATACGACAATCTGGTAAGCGATCAATTACGCTCTGAACTGCACATAGTTATGTATACGAGTATACTATAAATTGGTTGAAAATTGAAAACGAAACTAGAGCTGACTAGCTGATGTGAGTTGAGTTTAAATGTATTTTTATTTACATTTTATGTTTTCTGTGAAATGAAAAAATAAACTTTCTGTTTAAATGCAAATTCGTGTTTATTCAATTTTTCATTTATTTTACTTATTTAATTTTTGAGCTTTACCCAAATATGTGTCAAATAAAAGAACATGTGTGACGTTTTAAAATTTCAATAATTATTTGGATATTTTTGCAGCCAAAATTGTCCTTGCCTTTTGGAAATAAACAAATATTAAAATGTAGTATTGTATCATTTTTTAATACTTTAATTTATTTATGCTGGTTCAGGAAATAAATTAAATGTGTGTGTATGGCATATATGTGGATTCGCCGTATTTTTTGTTGAGAAGACATCACGATCCTACATACAAAATTAAGAGCCTGTTAAGCAGAGACAATTTTGGTGAATTAACAAAGAATGAAGCTATTTTTTTCGACGTTTCATTTTCCGGCAGAAACTAAGGCTCTAATGCGTCGGCTTTTATGGGATGTATATGATATAGTGATTTGATCTTAAACAAAGATTCATGTTGCTTGATATGAAAAATATTTTTATCGAGTTTAAAGTGAAAGTTTTAAAAATAATTTATTTTTCATATAAAAACTTAAAAACTTGTCTGGAGTCCAAGCCAATAAGTTGGCGGGGGCACACTGATTTTAAAACTCAAACTCCAATAAAAAAAACATTCGATTTTCAGCTCAATATCTTTGAAAAAGAGGAATTAAACGTGTAGCTACAGTCAGACGGACAAATTCAATTTTTTCGAAATGGAACAAGAAGGAGCAAAAAGCTAGTCACAAATTAATCTACACACTTTGTTTAATCACTTCGCAATCTCAAAACCTTAGGTT
Organism: Leucophenga varia; assembly: GCA_018903435.1. Lineage (NCBI taxonomy): Eukaryota > Metazoa > Arthropoda > Insecta > Diptera > Drosophilidae > Leucophenga > Leucophenga varia. The sequence goes on from JAEIFJ010000820.1 coordinate 93,146, forward strand.
TGGTTAGAATGGCCGACGCGAATTTTCGCGACGTCACCTAGGCCAGATAGGCCCATTGTGATACCATATGATCCCTCTTTTTTATTTCCTCCTACTCGATCCAGCTCGATTTCCTTTTGAAGGCTGTTACTGCACCAATTTTGACTGATGCAATCTCCGCCAGACTAACGAAAAACAGCCTACCAAGTACGGTCAACCTTATTCTCCCAAGGGCTGGGCAGTGGCAGAGAAAATGTTCTACTGTCTCCTCCTCTTCCTCGTTTCTACAACGGATGCTACCCCTAGTCGGATTGCATGTTTTCCCACCAGGCAGTGTCCCGTGAGAGCATCAACCATCATGGATAGAGTCTGTCTATTATGGCGCATCAGTTGGGCTGTTCGTTAAGTGCTATACTCTGGCCACGTACATTCGAAATATTACATTTGGGATTTGTGCTCCACCTAGTTTCTGCCAGTCTGATTATTTCCACTTCACTCGCAGTTTCAGATAACGGAATTTGTACCTTTTCTGGCTAATCTATCTGCTTCGCAATTACCAAATATATCTTGGTGACCCGGAACCCATGTGAGGTAAATATCCCATTTCTCAGCCATCTCGTTGTATGTATGGCTTCGTGTATAGCGATCATTTCAGCTTGAAAAACGCTGCAGAGATCGGGAAGTCTGAAAGATTCTCTAATCTCCAGGTCCGGGGGAAAAGATACCTTCTCCGACCCTTCTTTCGAGTTTGGACCCGTCTGTGTAGATATTTATGGCGTTGGTCTTCCCATTGTCTCTTGTTTTGTAATTCTTACCAAATGTTGGGTTTGATATGGCGAGGACACTAGAATGTTGAGCATCTTCGAGTGTCCATAGTAGAAATTGATCCAGCCTTCTGTCTCCTTAACTCTCATAGCTGTGTTCGGTGCCAGTTCGTTGGCTATGAGATCTAGGGGTAGGTATTTTTTTTTATTGGCGCCAGAACTGGCACGCAATGTTTTGCGATATTTCACGCTAATTTTCACTTAATTCTAACAGCGCGCCAATAAAGTAGTATAGCCAGTAATTCAAATTGTAAAAAAAAAATTTCTCAATTTATGCCTAAAAAAAACAAAAACGAAATAGGATTATTTTTTAACACAGTATTCTATTTTGCTCGATACATTTATTACATCGCTTTTTCAATTGGTTTATACCATCCAAATAATAGGATCTGAATCTGAAGTTTCTCGATATTGATGTTTTTTTTTTAAGGTGATGAGCTTTTGATTCGAACCAAATCTAGTAACACAGAGCCTTTTCTTTACGTAGTCGCAGATGGATAAATATGAAGAATGTGCTGCATGAGGTAGCAGTTCAAATCCAATTTATGGGTTTTATCATGGCTACTGCATTGAGAAAAAATTGTGATCTTGGTTGCTTCCTTTGCCGGTTTTAGTTAGTCACACTTGTTTTGAATGATAGTTTGCAGAAAACATTTTGCACTCTACCTTTTGTATAAAAAATATCACATTCGTTTTAAATTCACATTTTTGTTGCAATTGCTCTTTCACTATTCAATCGCTTTCAGTGAATTGCACGTTTTGGCGAATCAAGTGACTGGCAAATGCATCAACGAATTTGTACAGATTCGGTGTTCGAGCGAATATGAATGATTCGCGAAGAATGATAAATTCACCATTCACTGATAAACTAACAGTTTTACTTTTCGCGAAGAGCGATACACAAAATCGACGATAGCTGAACATGTTCACTGGGATACAAGAAAATCACAAATCACTGTGAAAAAATCACCGAAAGTTAATTTTTTTTTACAATCACTAGTGCACTTCATTCGAAACAGTTTATTGCATTTTGGCAATTTTGTTTAAATTTAAATTCTGTGCATTCCGAATGGTTTTATCAATCCAACGTTTTGATTAAAAACATCGCACAATATTTTAATTATTTTCAGTACAAAAGTTATTATTGCTTTTGGCCTATTTTTATCAACTAACTAACTAAATATATGCAAATACATTAAGTTCGCTTCAGTGCAATGTTTAATATGCTGCCAACTTTAAACTAATCAAGTTCAAAATTCATTAGTAATGCTCTATCGATAACAGTTAACACTCCACATTGCACACAATTTATACACTTGAACTTATGTAGCGCCCAAAACACTTGAGGGCTTCTTTACAAAGACAACAACAACTGCAATGTTATTCAAATTTGTTGACTAAAAGCATCTAAGGTATCTCTTGTGGCAAACATCCTGCACACACTTTAACAGCTTGAAAAGTTGACGCCTAGAACAAAACTGATTTGACCCTATCAAACTAGGCGGCACACAAGTCGAATGAGTTTCAAATGCAAATGACTTAGACAGACAGACAGACAGACAGACAGACAGACAATCTAACTCTGTTACGGATGGACGGATGGTATCTTAGTTAAATGGAAATTCAAAGACACTAACCAAGCACTACGAAAAGCAAATGGAAATGTCAACTGCAGTTTGAATTGAAGCATGACATTCCTAACCTTCTTAGCTATGTGTTACTTGGTTGGTTGTTGCATTTATTCTTGCTGACATTGCAATAGATTTTAGTAGCAACAATTGCTAATGTTGCTTACGTTGTTGTTTTAAATATTAACGACAACTCGGTCAACAATAGTCGGAAAATAAACAACTACGCCACACAAACTAACAATGTAAATTTTTTTTGTGAGTGAAAACGAATTGCTTGGCAAAAATATTTGCATGATTCCGTAAGGGATTGAATTTTAAACTGTCTGTGTGTGTGTTGTAAGCATAAACATACCTGTTGTCATTAAGGAGATTATATGAATATGAAATTAATTAAAGAGCTAACAACTTATTCTCCATCAGAACATTTTCAGCATTTATGTGGCTAATTAAAATAAGTAAATAAGCTTTTCATATTATATAAATTACAAGCAATTAAAAAATTTCAAAACTTTCATAATGTATCTTCTACATATTTGGATCAGAAAATTGGAAACCGCCATGAGACTTTGGATTTCGTTAAATATGAAACTCCTCATTATTATAGTCATGAGTTTTTATCCTTGAAAGGAACACATCGACGTTTGTGTCAAATATGCGTCATTTGCGGTAAGCGTTGCCTTCATGTTCTGACTGAGCAGCGTTACCGCTATTTTGAAGTTTAAATTGGTTTGATTAGTGGATGGAAAAATCTTTTCAAAACAGGATTCGTAAGTTGCCCGAAAGTTGTGAAAAAGTTGTTGGAATACTTTAAAGAATAAAATTTTCCATTAGCTTGAATTTTGAATTTTTATACCCGCCACACTAAATTTTAACGGAAAACAAGGAAAAACTTTGACTTCGGTGGACCCTAAGCTTAAATACCCGCCACATCTGGTTTAAGTGTATTTTTGATCATCAGTGGCTTTTTTTAAAATTTAGAGAAGGGATAGCTTTGAGTCAGTAGTCTGATATAACCAAATTTCAGACACAATATTGAAAATGGGGGTTGACTTTATATTGTGGCTACATGTTTTAGTGGACTGATCCTTATAATATCTGTAGAGTATACGAGGTGTGTTCAAAAAGTATCGCATATTTTGTGTTTTTTTTTAAACTATTTTTTTATTCATGAATATCTATTTTGTCCCCTTTAAAGTAATCCCCTCCCGATAAAATACACCTATGCCAACGATTTTTCCAATCCTTGAAACATGCCAAATAGTCCCTTCTTCGATTTAGCTTTTATCACCTCAATCGACTCGAAACGCGTTCCCCGGAGTGGTCTCTTGAGTTTTGGGAATAGCCAGAACTCACACGGTGCCAAATCAAGCGAATACGGTGGTTGCGGAACGATATTGGTTGGATTTTTGGCAAAAAAGTCACGAAAATCAGTACAGTTTTTAAAAAAAAAATTATCATTTTTGGTACCAACCGAGACTTTGACACGTTTGAGGCCCAAAACATCCTTCAAAATTGTATTAATTGATCCTTTCGAAACGCCAATTTCATCAGTAATGCCTCTCATAGTTAATCGACGGTGAGCAAGCACTAATTCTTTTACTTTTTGGATGTAAGCATCGTCCGTTGAGGTCGATGGTTGATCAGGGTGCTCTTCGTCTTCAACACGTTCGCAACCTTCTTTCAACAATTTATACTAATCAAATGTTGTTGATTTTGGTAGAGCTCGGTCCCCATAAGCCTTCTTCAACATTTTTATTCCATTTATTCCATTCAGAAAAAAAAAATTTGATACAGTTCTTTGATCCATTTTTTTGAATAGGTAAAAATCGAAGACGATCCAAAGCACGTGCAAGCAAAGCAGCTGTCAACAATCAAGTGAACATTCAAAATGGCCGAGCTTGTGGGCATAAGTGAGAGACATGAGTACCAACATAACGCCACAAAAAAATCGAAATTCGAATATACGTAACCCGCGAAAATTTAAAATTCGCGACAATGTTTGAACACACCTCGTATATAAGATGAGTTTAGAAGTGTTTTTATCCCATTTAGAGTAAATATATTCATTAATAATAACTATTTTCACAAAAAAAAAAAAAAAATACAAAAAGGGCGAAAATTTGTATGGGATCTATACCTATAAATGGGCATGGTATCTTGGTTTGGACATTGGATGACCTAAGAAGTATTTTTACACAATTTAAAGTAAATATATTTATAAATAGTAGTTATTTTCATACAAAAATTAAAAAAAAAAATTAATAAGTTTGTATGGGGGTTATGCCTTAAAATGGGCGTGGCACCTTTAATACTTGAACTGCTTAGGACTGAGAAAAACTGAATTTTCAAGTTTCAGGTCAATATCTTTAAAAAAAAAAAATAAAAAAATAAAACGCATAAACACAGACAGATGGACAGTCAGATAGGCAGACGGACAGGCGGACAGACAAACGGACAAACGGTCTGACATACGGATTATTTTCGAACTTTTCTATGAAAATACATGGTAAATATTTATAAATATATATTTATAAATGTATATAAGCCACAGATGATCACACATGAACCATTCAAAGACTCGTGTGACGGGTATTTAAGCTTCAGTTTCACCGAAGTTAACGTTAAAAGCGTATAAAAAGCGTTGAATCACGACAAATATGCTTTTTTGAAAATTGTTAATTTTTTTTGAAACTACGGCCAAAAATACATGGGAATAGATCTATGAGAACCCAGAATCATTTTGGCTGTAAACTATTTTTATTATTTAAAAATATGACGAGTTTTTTTGGATCGCTTTTATGAGGCAATGCCCACCACAAATTTTTTCCACTTTTTCCGGCATACCGAATTTCATTTCATGACTTGAAATATTTGTAAAAAGTACGATGTAGTTCAGATCTAATCGAGATAATAACTATCCTATATTATAAGTTGGACAAAAAAATTTACATATTTATAATTTTATTGAGATCGGTTGAGTTGTTTCTTAGTTTAGCGTAAACGAACATCATGACATGAGATGTTTATTTATATTAAGAAGAATTTATTTCATATGAAATGGATTAAAAACAAGCAAGAACGTTAACTTCGGAAGCACCGAAGCTCAAATACCCACCACACGAAACTTTATTCATTTTCTTGAAAAAAATTAAAAAATAGAAGGTGAGTTTGTATGGGACTATATGTTATAGTGGCCCGATCCTTGTCATATCGATATAATATTCATAGGATAACAGTAGAAGTGATTTTACACAGATTGGAGTGAATATATCCATAAATATGAACTATTTTCATACAAAATCTGAAAAATGGGCGCTTGGTTTGGTTTGGCCATATCAAAAAATGGGCGTGGCACCTTTCTTTTGAATTTGGATGTCATTAGAAGTGCTTTTATCCATATTTGTACTAAATACATTTTCAAATAATAACAATTTTCATACAAAAAATTAAAAAAATTGTTAGTTTGTATGGGGGCTATATCTTAAAGTGGGCGTGGCACCTTGGTTCTGCCATACAAACTGCCTAGAAACACAAAAAGCTTAAGTTTAAAGTTTCAGGTCAATATTTTTAAAACTTTCCGAGAAAATCTCATTGCAACAGACAGACAGACAGACGGACATGGCTAGATCGATTCGTCTCGTCTAGCTGATCAATAATATATATATAGTTTATGGGGTCTCCGATGCCTCCTTTAATGTGTTACAAACTTTCCGACAAACTGATAATACCCTTCACACTATGTGTGGCTGGTATAAAAAGAAGAATTTATTCCATATGAAATGGATTAAAAAAATTTTTACAACAAAAAAATTTTGATTTTAATAAATTTAAAAGTACTATAGAACGTTTCCGAAAGATTTATGTTAACAATACTTTGAACAATTTGGTCTCTAGTAAGTTATTTTGAAAAAAAAAACTGATTTCCAAATTTGGAGCAAATATTTGGTTAACACGGAGAAGTTTCATTTAATATCTTCGAAAACAATATCGAGCGCATGATTTGTGCGGTACGAATAAAAAATATTGACTAAATTTTATAATTTTTGTGTTTTATTTCAATTTAAAACCGTCGAAGTTCGTTGAAATATTTCAGAATGCCTAATTATCAAAAAAAAAAAAAAAAAAAAAAAAAAAACTATACAAATAAAGTATATTGCCAAAGTAGTGTAAATGTTGTGGCCTAATATCAAAATACGACCTTTATTTTCAGACATAATAATTCTTTGCGCAAAACATTTGTGTTTATTCAACTGTTTGAGTAAACTTTTGTTTTATTTATTTTTTGTTCATATTTTTAAAATCTTAACTAAATTTTAATGAGATATCTACTATTAAGTTTATATACAGAGTAGGTAAACATTTACTAATGTATACCACGACGTAAAAAGCCGATCTCTTTTAGCTTTGCAATTGTGCGATTCATAAGTTGATCTTTGAAACGCCAAATATTAGCATCCACAACTGGATTGAGTAGTGTTGACTTAATATCTGGTTCACGGTAATGCTGCATTTGTGCCAAATTTAATGGTGCCGCTTTTGGACCACAACTACCGGTCCAGACAAGTGGAAAATGATTGTGCAGACCAACTGCATATTTGGTTGAATGCAGACATTTGATAGCGGAATTAAAGTCAAGATGCTCAGCAACACGTTCCACATGCTGCAGCATATATAAATATGCTGGCATATCGTTAAAACGTGGTGGTTTTTCCGGATAACGTGGAAAATAAATATTACGAAAGCAAAAACTTGCCCAACTTGTACACTTATCATTATGCGAATCATGCTTTGCATCAGGTGTAGTCTGTAAGACATTAATTAGATCTGGCCAATTGGTAAGATTACCCAAAGGCATAATAACCTCATCAATATCACAGACAGCAATATAATCGTATTTGTACATATTTCGATAGAAACAATCATTGTAGGGTATCATCTCATTTAAAATGCGATTAAGATAATCGTGTTCCATGGCAAAATGATTAAAATTGGGTAATGTATGTGGTTCGCCGCGACCCATTGATAAACCGTGAAAATCAACGAAACCCGCAGTAGACTCGTAATGGCGCAGCACACGTGTCATATTTGGATGTAATTGGTTATTGTAGATGGTAACCTTTTCGGCGCCAAGCAAACGCATCATCTCAAGCCATTCAATAAGACGTGCGGATAGATCAACGTGTGGAAAATCAAGTCCCTTGACGCAGACAGCAAATCGTGGACGCTTTCGCTTCGCTTTAATCGTAGACTTCTTAGGTTCTGTCTTAAAATCTGCTTGATCTACGGTTTCATTCGATTGCTTAGCGTTGTCGTCTTGTGATATATCATGCTCCACATCTGGCGGTAATTCAAAGTGAACACGCACATAATTTGTTGCAAGTGCACATTTTTCTGCGACCAATGAAACCGCTTTTGGAACATCATAGTGATCGTCTCTATCAGGCATAGGACACGAGAGCAGCGTAGGATATATGTGACGTGGCGTATTACCCCATTCCTTGTACCAAATAACTTTATATTCCGTTACAGGTACCAGCAATGGTTTATTTCGATTTTCGAACCACATTTGGCAGTACATCTGTGGATAATTATCCTTGATTTCATTGATCATTGTGAGCAGACGTACGAGTGGCGCATTCGGCACTGAGGAACGCATATCGTAATAGGCGCCAAAGATGTAATAGAACTTGTCACCGTTGGTTGTCACCTGCCAGTAATCGTTATGAAAATGTATATCCGTTAAAACCGGATACTGTGTGCATTTGTCATTCGGATCTTTTGGCTTATGCTCGTTTTTCAAAAGCTCTTCCAATGGGAGGCCCGGAAGTTCCTTGTCTATCAGTTGTTGTAAACGCCAATTTGGTGGTACTGAAAAGAAGCAAAACAATATTTTTTTTTATTCAAGTTTAAAATTGAAATATTTATTCCACTTTGATTTATTTTAAATTTCATTTCACCTGTTCTTTCATCGATTAGCAATTTTTGCATATTAAACGGAAGGTTATCTCCATGCTTTGCTTTTTCTTTAAACATTTGAGGCAATTTTATTGGAATATAACCACTGTTGGCATAATAAAGTACAATAAATGCAAGTATTGTTTTTATTCCAGCTATAATAGCTAATATAACTAAGCAGCGTTTTGCTCCAAAGCAAAATTTGGGTGCTTTAATTGTTATGGATGGTTCTGCTAACAAAGGTTTGTAAGTTATGCCGGAATTTTTCATTTCGGTATTCGAGTATATATTTATGGTAGTACACGCTGTAAGCAATCAACTTCAACTAGTTTTGTAGCGTTTAGCACGCATTAATAATACCTAAAAAAACTTTATGAAAAATTTTGAAATGTTGACAGAGAAACACAAAAAAAAAAAACGAGAATATACGGCAGAACATTCAAGATTTAATTGTTTATCAGTTTAACAGAAACATATGTTCTCTTAATTTAATCGAATTATATATACGATATTATGTGGTCGATATGAACCATTGTTTCTGTGTTACATTCTTAAAATATTTAAAATAAATTCGACTATATGACATTTGTAACCCCCAACCAAACTTTTCTTAAATTAAAAAAAAAAAAAAAAAAAAAACACAAAAAAAAAGTTAATTTTGGTTGGACCGAAGCTTATACTATATACCTGTTACACATCATTTGACGTTGATAGACCTTTTTGTGCAGCATTTGTATTAAATTTTATTTCAAAATACTAAACAATATATTCTTAAAAATTTAGGAATTCGCAGTCCGATTTGGACCAATTTTAAAAATGAAGATTTGGCTTAATATATAAAGCATTTGTACCATATTTGAAGCCATTCGCTTTATAAATAAATTATTTTCTTATAAGAACTTGACAAAATGTTATTCTTTTCTATGGGAGCAATATCTAAATGTGGGCGTGGCACATTGATTTTAACATAGAAAGTACACAGGACCTAGAATAGCTTAAGTTTAGAATTTCAGCCCAATTTCTTTAAAAAACAGACGGACAGACAGACGGATATGGTCAAATCGACTCGTCTCATCGAGCTGATCAATAATATATATACTTTATGGTTTCTCCGATGCCTCCTTTAATGCGTTACAAACTTTCCGACAAACTGAATTTACCTGTTTACACTAGTGTAACAGGTATAAAAAAATGCAAGATACTCTATACTCATCCAATCTTTATGCACTTAAGTTAAGTCTTATCTTTGTACCATACTTTCTTGTATTTGCTTTTTACACAAAAACTCAAAAAATAGGGTAAATTTGTTTTGGAGCTATATCTAAAATTTTTTGGTCCTATCCATATTGGCATATTTCATTGGGATCATTATAGGTATAGTTCATACTAAATTTAAAGTTCTTAAAATAAGAATAGTTCTTAGAATAATAATAAGAAAAACTAAACCCAAAATATTGGGGTAGATTTGTATGGGGCTCTCCCTTAAAATAGGTTTAGAGAAAACCCGTTTGTAAGTGACCACTTGGAGAATCTAAGTTTGAAATATGGTGGCCCTATCTCTTATAGTCTCCGAGATAATAGACAGACGGACTGACCGACTTAGCTAGATCGACTCCCCTATCAATGCTGATCAAGAATATATACATATGTAAATATATATACTAGTATGTATTTTATTTTTATTTTTTTTTTTTTATAAAGGTCTACCATGCCTCCATCTGCCTGTTACATACTTTCGCACAAACTTAATATACACTTTTACCCCTTGGGAAATTTGGTATTGGGACTGAATATTTTCATAAATAATAAATATTTTCATACAATAACTCGATAATGGGCGGTAAATTTTTATGAGAGCTTGGCTTAAAAATGGGCATGGTACTTTGAATTGCTTAAGGTTGAAAAAAGCTTAAGTTTTGAATTTCAGATCAATGTCTTTAAAACTAAGCGAATCAAAGGCATAACTACAGACAGACAAGACTCGTCTCGTCTTGTGAACAAAAAAAGATGTAAGACAAATCGATTTAAATTTCCTGGGTACTAAAAAACGGTCCATTTTTTTTTGTACCTTAAGTTGGTCAGACCTTAACTGACATCTAAGTCAAATTTTGAGAGCATAGCGTCACTAGTTAATAAGGCACTCGTGTTTTCAGTCAAAAACAAAAAAATATTTTTAAACTTTTACAATAAGTGAAAAAATTTAACAAAGAAGTTACATTAAATTTTTTTACAAAAATGGTTTTTCGGATCATAAATATTATATATGTATGTTTAAAAAAAGCATTTTGTGATAATGTTTTGTCGAGAGCCAGTGTTTTTGATTGGTTCAAATTATTCAAAGAAGGCAAAGAACGCGTTGAAAACGAAGAGAACCTCGTCTACCGATGTTAACCACGTCTACTGATGAGATCCACGTCAACCTGATTATGATTTAGACACCTTGCTTAGATCATCAAGTGCTCTAACGTTTCTGTTGTGTCCTCTTCTTTGCAACTTCTGCAATGCCTGTTGAACGGGATTCCTAGTCTGCCCGCATGCTCCCCGATGGGCCAGAGTCCCGTTATGGTAGCTGTTAGTCTAGCGAGGTTTCTAACAGTTTGTTTGAGCGTTTTGCGTTCAACTTAGACTAAATCGTTCTAGCTTTCCAGCAGCAGTTCAGATTTGACCATTTATTATAGGCCAAATAGGCGAACTGGTTACTAATGGCAAAGATAACTGCACTCATTGGGGTCTCTACCTGAACCGGTTGGAAGGCGCTAGCTGATCCCTCCCTGGCCAGTAGGTCTGCGTGCTCCTTTCCGGGGACATCGCTATGCCCCACGAGAACTCACGATAGAGTGATTGAATTATGTTCGCTGGCTTCGTTCAGCCGCTTTTTACAGTCCCTAATAAACTTTGACTTGGTGACGTTAGATCCTAAGGCCTTTATGGCAGCTTGGCTCTCCAAGAAGGTGAACACCGATCTGTCGCGGACATTTAGCTTAGCAAGCAGTTCACAAGATGCAAGTATAGAAAACACTGCAGAGACCCCGGGAGTCGAAAAGATTTCTCTACACCAAGATTCTTTGAGTATACTCCAAAACTCACACCGCAGTTCATCTTTGAGCCATCGGTGTAGTTTGATAGACCGGCCTTACATCGCAACAGACCAGCCTAGAGGGCAAAGATTTAATTAAAGATTTACTTAAATCTGGGGTTTCAGACTGAAAGTCGGTTGTCGAGCCTACAAGCTCCGCAGAGAGCTTTGGCAAAATAGCGCTGTGGCCATAGTTTGTTGACTTGACGTACTCAATGTGGAAAAACTGAAGTTGTGAATTTTCATTAAATATCTCCAGTGCTCTCACAGACAGAGAGACTGACGGACATGGCTAGATCGACTCGGTTCATGGAGCTGATCCAAAATTTATGAGTTCTTTTTCAACGCGTTACAAACTTTCAGACAAACTGAATATACCCGTGTATACTATATGTGTATAATTTGATTTTTGGAATTAAGGTTGTACTTTTTGGGGTCGTTGGACCATATTCATATATTCAGCATACAGTTTACAAAAAAAAAAAAACACTCTTTCGTTCATCAATCAATTTGCTTATTTAAGAAAATAATAGCAAACATTTCAAGCGCTTATGTATGTGTGTATTTTTAGATCCTATAACACCTACAAAAACAATAAAAAATAAATGGCATGCATAATAGCAATCTTTCCACTAAATTAGCATCGTAATGTGTGCGAAAAAAAAAAAAAACAATTTGTTTTTATTCGAATTAGTGCGTGTTTTTTTGACTTTTATGGGCTAAAGATATAAAACACAAAAAGGAAACAGCGGAAAGTGTGCCTTTACATATTATTATTTATGATTTAAGGACGCACATAAAGATATCATTAAATTCAACCGAAATGTTAAGAGAAAATTAATAACACCAGAAGAATGAACAAGATAAATTTCTAAAAGATATTTGTTAATTTAGCTAAGAATGATTTTCGAAACATTTGATATATTTATTTGTGTGCCTTTGTAAAAATGAATTTAATTTTAAAATTAAAGAGCAGCAACCAGAGAAATCAAAGTATCTGATGAAGCATAAAGAACTCGTGGCATTGCTTTCATAGACATTCATGCAGCGACATTCAAATTTATTGTTATCGAAAAACAGCATCTGTAAGCAGCGACAACAGCTACAACAATAAAAACATACTCATTGTTAGTGAAGGAAGGAGAAACATACACATATATTGTAGTATGTTGAAAAGCCAGCAATGACAACAAAAGCTGCCATTGAAAATGTACATTTTAGTATGGAATTGTATCTAAGGAAACGTTTTACATTCCCAAACACAAACACACACACTCACACTCTTTCCCTTTACGTACACACAAAGCATAAAAGCACAAAAATGCGAAAGTAAACGAATTTAATAGTCCTGTAATTGAATTCTTATTGACACACAAAACTATTCAACTATAAAAAGGATTGACAGAAATTGGCAAGGAAAAAAAAAAGAAAGAATTAAATAGGCAACGAAGTAGCTGCTGCGCAACGTGAGAAAACCTGAGCGCCAAAAGGAATCCAATCAAATACTTAAAACATTAACAAATTCACAGGAGGGTACCAGCTGGGACCGAACACTTTTTACATTGTTTTATAATTTAATGAAAATTACAAAAAATTTTGTTGGACAATTTGTTGAACGATTAAATGGCGAAATCTACCATTCAAATTCAATGTTTGTGCATTGAGAAGATTACGCTGTAGTTGTAAGGTTAGGCAATTCCTCAAGATAATCTATATAATGCTATAGGAATCCAAAAACAAAGCGAATAATGTCTATCTTCTGAATTGACTATTAAGAAAAATTAAAATTTTAAGCTCTGGAAATCGATAGTAATAATGCTAGTAATATTCTGGAAATGGTTTGATTTATTTTTATGACGTAAAAGCCGACTCTTCGAGTTGAGGTTGGTCTGAGGGTGGTCACCAACCACTTAAAACAAAAAATGATCACGTGAACACAGGAAAAGTGTACTAAAAGCAATGATGGCTAATCTTAACAGAAGTACTCCAAGTGGCAGACACAGAGGTGTAAATCCAGATTCGAAAGCGATATAATAATCACGATATACGGATGTGTACCTGGAACGACCGAGCCGTCACAGAGATGGTGCAGTAGAATAACACATTACCACTCTCGACAACTTTGGAGCAGACATTACTGCTATTCAGGAAATGCGATTTGAGGACAGAGAACTTCAGCTTTGAGGCTGTAGAAAACTTCGACTACCTGGGCACAGTTGTAGACAGAGACAACAACATCTGTCAGGAAATTCAACGAAGAATAGCTTTTGTTTACCGTTCCTATTTTGGTCTCGGTAAGCGCATCGGAGGGGCGCGGCAGAGACGACGTACGCCGCGGCGTTGGGAGAACCAGATCTTGCAAGATCGGTATCCCTTATTGGTATATTGTAGCATTAGATTACGACGGCTGGTGCGAGGCCTTACGTGATGCCAAGTCAAACAATCAATTGTAGAGCAACTTATATATAAGCTTGTCAAATATCTCCCTTCCGCCTTTTTGTCTTTTGAATTACATAGCCGCGAAATTCAAAAGACAAAAAAGGCAACAGAGCTCGTATCGGGCAATACTATACATCATTTGAAAAGTCTTGACATAACCTACAAAACGACGCTAAGCATGATTAGTTAGCGATCAAAAGTTATAGACGTGTAAAACGTGTTCACGCCGAAATTCGCGCTATTTTGAAATTTTCCTTCGTTAAAGGCAAATCCGCTAGAGAAACGTTCCATGAAATTAATGGTGTTTTGGGGGTGAAAACGACACCATGGACAAGCCAGCCGGCGGAACACCTTTGACGACGATTACCGGTCAAATCATGGAAAACATCGAGGTAGACCGGCATGTACCATCTCGTGACATCGCCCTGGAGATGGGAGTTAGTCACCAAACCATTTTAAACCATCTGCAGAAGGCTGGATACAAAAAAAAAAACTTGATGTTTGGGTGCCGCATGATTTGACGCAAGAAAACCTTCTGGACCGAATCAACGCCTGCGATATGCTGCTGAAACGGAACGAACTCTACCCATTTTTGAAGCTGATTGTGACTGGCGACCAAAAATGGATCACATACGGCAATATCAAGCGAAAACGGTCAAGGTCGAAGGCCGGTGAATAGTCTCAAAAAGTGGCCAAGCCAGGATTGACGGCCAGAAAGGCTTTGCTGTGTGTTTGGTGAGATTGGAAGGGAATTATCCACAATGAGCTTCTCCTATATGGGCGGACGCTTAATTCTACCATCTATTGCGAACAACTGGACCGCTTGAAGCAGGCGATCGACCAGAAGCGTCCAGAATTGGCCAACAGAAAGGGTGTAGTGTTCCACCAGGACAATGCCAGGCCACACACATATTTGTTGACTCGTCAGAAGCTACTGGAGCTCGGATGGGAGGTTTTATCGCATCCACCATAAAGCCCGGATATAGCGCCAAGTGATAACCACTGGTTCCTATCCATGGCGAACGCCCTTGGTGGTGTAAGTTGGCCTCAAAAGATGTTTGTAAAAAGTGGCTGTCCGAGTTCTTCGTAAATAAGGAGGGGGGGGCGCTCTACAAGGGGCTTATAATGAAGTTGCCGTCTAGATGGAAACAGATTATCGAACAAAACGGAGCATATTTGAACTAAATCCGATCATTGTAACACTTTTTATAAAGCATTGAATAAAGAGCAAAAAACGGAAGGGAGATATTTGACAACCTTATATATCTACGAATCAAGAACCAAGCATGGTTTTTGTCGACATTTTCATGAAACCTGTGACCGCTTGAAGCTCAATGTGACGTACAAACTTACCAAACTTTTACAATTTTTGTTTTGTGTGCCACAAACTTTGTTTGAAATTTAATATACCTTCAACACAAACTTAAACAATGAAGAAAGTGCATAAAAGAAATAAGAAAAAGCAAGCTAACGAACGAAGATGCAACGAAAATTATTCAAATGAAAACTTTTTAAAAAAATATTTTCAAAGACAATTTTGCCAATGTGCCGATTGCAGGCAACTCTCGTTACACATTCTCCAAATGATGATGCAAGAAAGAATGATATAAAAGATTCCAAGCAATGCCTAAACGCAATAAATTTATAAAATTTAAAGCGACAAAATGAACCTCTTAATTAATTATTAAAAATTTTTTAGTTTTTGCGGAATTATTATTTATTTTTTTTTTTTTGTGAATTGCTCAATACTTCTTAATACTTCTGATACTCCATCAACCAGATGAAGGGATTATACGAATGGAAATAAATAATACATTATTTGTTTATGTATTTATTTACAGTTTTTCAAATTTTCTCGAAATATTTTTAGAAATTATTTTTAAGAAATTCTTTTAAAAAATTTAGAATCTTTAAAATATGACCTTGTTTCCAAAAAATTAAGGAAACAATGTAGCAAATCAAAAAAAAAAAAATACTCAAACTTTATTCTATAAACTATAAACACAATCAAAAAATGCACCTTAGCTTCGTGCCGCTGCTGTGTTAAATGCGTTAGAGAAACTAACTCAAGGTCGCTGTTGTTGCTTGCTGCTACTGCTACTGCTGCTGCTGTCGCTGCGGCATGGAAACTTTTATTCTTCCTTGCATCACTAAGTGGCAAAGAATTGGAAAATTTCGCTCGAATGGCTTATTTGGTGCAAAAATTTTTTAACTTTCTGCTTGCTGCAGCAGGTAATGTGTACTAGCATCGCCACACATTCTACTCCGTTGACGCTGTTCGTCAGAAGCAGCAGAAGTATGCAAAAGAGAGAATAAAACTGTTATACTGCTAGCAATTGAATCTGCTGTTGCATACTTTAAGGAGCTTTATTACTTTTTGGGCGGCGGAAAAAATTCAGTTGTAAAATGCGTTTCTCGATGTTAACACTGTACTCGCGCGTTTCTTTTACAACGAAAATCGTAAAAAAATATATTTAAATAAATTTAGAAAAAAAAAATAAAAAAATATTTCAAAATATTTTAGCGCAACAAAGTTAATCGTTTTAAACACTTTAAAATAGCAAAATAAAAAAGTATAATTAGTGAGAAAAAATTTTAAAAAAGTTTAAACAAAGCAATTTGAAAATAACCAACAGCAGCGCTAAAAGTTTAAGTTTTGTGTGTGGTGTTTTTTAAAATTACAAAAAAAAAATTATAAAGTAAAAAATATTAAGTGCGACTGCTGATGTAGCTGCTATTTTGTGAAATTGTGTTTTTTTCGATGCACAAAAGATTAATGAAGCAAAAGTTTTTACCCAAGTTTTCCCTTTTTTCGCTCTGAGCTAGCTGTGCATAAATGTTTTATGATTATAAATGATAAATAATTAAAAGCGTAAAGTGTATCTGTGTGTTTGTGTGCCATGGAAATATAAACAATAAAAAATTTATATTAAATTAAAAATTTTGAAGTGTGTATCTTTGCGTCAGAAGCAAAGTGAAATGGATTCGTACTAAAGCAGCAGCTGAAATTTTTAAACGTTTCATTAAGAAACAAAAGCATGTAAGTTTTTAAATGTTATTCTTGCAATCATGAAAAAAAAAAAAAATAAATACCACAGTAATGGACTACGTTATATTTTAAAATGTTCTAAACTTTATGTAATACTTATAAAATGTTGGAAACAATCATCTTAAGTAATATAGATGATCTGTAAGTCTAGATTCTTAAATTGCGAACTATGCGCGCCAAATCAAATTATGCAATGTTTTTTATGCACAACCCACACGTTTTTATAGATCTGACGCTGTTGTCACATTCTCAGCGCATTTACATTGCTTCACTGTAAAAAGAAATTACGATTTGGAGGTTTCTAGATTATACATATAGTTTTTAGATTATACATATAATAAATAATAAATAATAAGGGTTGGGGCGTAAGTCCTTGAATTATAACAATCCAATTGTAATTTACTGGCAATTGTAATTCAGGACTAGAATTTTTTAATTACTAGCATGTACCTGCGGCTTTGCCTACGTTTATTTGTTAATTTATTTTTTTTTGCTTCTATTTGTCGACTATATATAAATTGATAAAAGAAAAATCTATTTTGGGCACAAATTTCGGAAAACCCTTGAACACACCTAAAATATTTTCTAACCATCTTTTAAATGCGCCCAGTTTTAAGTCTCTACGTCTATTCAATCCAAAGATATGACATTTTCCTTTTTAAGGTGCTCAATAGACTCGGGTCAAAATTTTCCAAAATCCCGTTTAAGTGCTCTCCTGAAATCTAAAAAAAAAAGCTCAAATACCCACCACACGAAACTTTATTCATTTTCTTGAAAAATAAAAAAATAGAAGGTGGGTTTGTATGGGACTATGTTTTATAGTAGCCCGATCCTTGTCATATCGATAGAATATTCATAGGATAACAGTAGAAGTGATTTTACACAATTGGGAGTGAATATATCCATAAATAAGAACTATTTTCATACAAAATCTGAAAAATGGGCGCTTGGTTTGTATGGGGGCCATATCAAAATATGGGCGTGACACCTTTCTTTTGAAATTGGATGTCATTAGAAGTGCTTTTACCCATATTTGTAGTAAATACATTTACAAATAATAAAAATTTTCACACAAAAAATCGAAAAAAATGGTAAGTTTGCATGGGGGCTATATCTAAAAATGGGCGTGGCACCTTTCTTCTGATTTTGGATGGATGGATATTGGATTAAAAGTGTTTTTACCCGATTTGTAGTCAAAACATTCATAAATAATAACTATTTTCACCGAAAAAATCGAAAAAAAATGGTAAGTTTGTATGGGGGCTATATCTAAAAGTAGGCGTGGCACCTTGCCATACAAATTGCCTAGGAGCACAAAAAGCTTAAGTTTAAAGTTTCAGGTCAATATCTTTAAAACTTTCCGAGAAAAACGCATTGCAACAGACAGACGGACATACAGACGGACATGGCTAGATCGATTCGTCTCGTTGAGCTGATCAATAATATATATACTTTATGGGGTCTCCGATGCCTCCTTTAATGAGTTACAAACTTTCCGACAAACTGATAATACCCTTCACATTATGTGTGGCGGGTATAAAAATGGTCAAAATATTTATTTTAGGTCCGCCTATGGGTCCAAGTTCCAAATTTTGGAAATCCTTTGAACTATATTTACGTCTTTTCAATGCAAAGATATTTAAGGTCCTGGGTCAAAATTTTACAAAAAAAAAAAAAAAATTGGTCAAAATTGGGTCTACCTATGGGTCCCATCGGGTAAATCTGTAGTTGACATAAAAATTTAAACAAGAGGGTGCGTAGGTGTGATCGTGTTCAAATAAATACACTATTATTTCTTCCTTACATTTTGTAAAAATTTCAGGTAAATCGGTTCAGTGATTTGGGCTCCTATAAGACATAAAATATATATACACCGTTTTTAAACAAAACTTCTCCGAAATGTCTTGGCAGATTCTGTTGAAATTTGGTATGTATATTCAGTAGCGGATTACGACGTAAACTACTTTCAATACCTCTAAGTGGTGAAAAGTGTGTGGCTTCCATAGAATTGATCCTAAATTCTTCGAATATTTCTGAAACAACTTTAAAAAATGTTGTAGATGTGCTTTTGTTTGGTCCAACTTAAATAGGATTTGTATTATTTTAGAAAAATTGGACGGTGGCCGTAGGTCCCATAGAATTGATCCTAAATTCATCGAATATTTCTGAAACAACGCAACACAATTTCAATCAAATTTTGTGGAGGTAAATTGGTATGAAGTGTATGTATGAAAACAATTATCTCGGAGACTATATGAGGTAGAACATTCAAAATTGAAACTTAGACTCTCATAAGCCGTCAATTGTGCACTTACAAACGGTTCTTCTCTAACCCCATTGTAAGGGGGTAACCCCATGCAAATCTACCACAAATCATACTCGACTTCAGCGTTCTTTCTTGTTGGCATTTGTATCTGTGTGCCTTGGCTTGGAAAAATCACGTAATAATGGTTGTAGATTCATACATTTTTTTTCTTACGGTTACGGGCTCAATTTATTAAGAGCTTCAATTTACACATTACATACTTAATGTAACACTTATTTACTTAGCATTTAGCACATATTAACACAAAGTATGAGCACTATTTTATTTCACTTCCAGTTTTTATTGCCACTCGAAAAAAAAAATTTCAACGATTCTATGCGAAGGGTCAATTGGTAGACATTGTTTCCTAGAGTGTGACGCGTAATAATGGCTTTAGTAGCTCTATTATATTTTATTTCCGACAACTATTTCATTGCAATTCCCTAACAAGAAGCAAATACCCAAATAAATAATGCGTAAAATGACTCAGAAGCTGTACTCATTGAAACGTTGCCGTTTAATCTTGTTTGCTGTAGTATGTTTTTCTAACACCATTGCTATGCGTCTGAGTACATTTGGAGTGTGACGATGAATAAAGATTTAAAAGAAAATCTCTGACTGCTAAGCGAACGCCATCCTTCAAAAGCATTGCAAGGTAATCATCTAGGAGCTACCTTTTTTTTTATCCTTTTGCACGTTTTATTGGGGGCTATCGTCATAGTCGTCGTCGTCCTCGTCCTCGCTTGTATGTAATTCATTTTGAGTTGCTTCGTTTTGTGTGTTTATATGTGTTCTCCTTTCATATTCTCCATCAATTGTTGCAAAATAAACAACAAAAGCAGCAAGCAATGAAACAACTACAACAATGTGAAAGCATAAAATAAAATATTTTAGCTCATATGTTTTGTAGTGCTTACATATTGTGAAATTTTTACTTAGCTGAAAGAAAGACTGCCTTTAACATGAGCACAAAATAGATGCGAATGAAAGCTTGTGAGGAACAAAGATACAAAAAAAAAAAAAAAATGTTTGTCACGTCAGACTTCCGGTAGCAGTGGGAAACAGCGAAACAAACAAAGCACGCATCCGTCGCTAGCTCATCAACAATAACCTCAAGTGTGGATGTGGGCAGCAAGAGAAACACAAACACAAACAGAATCAGAATCGCAACATACATCGTCAACAAAGCCAGTTCTAAGTATTTACATACGCAGAATGGAAGGAAACAATATTTTTATAACATTTTCATCTATTTTTATACATATATAGTGGGTGTGCATAGTTCATAAAAACATTTTAACATTAAGTTTTGTAATGCACTATAGAAATCGTCTACGATGGCAATGTCCTTCTGTTGTAAGCATAAAAATAGTCTGAAGTAGAGTGTTCAAATGGGGCTCAGTATACATTCAGTAGAAATAATAACCTAAACTTTAAGCCTTATTTAAACTTTTTACGTGAAATCATACTCTGGGGGAAGAGAGTCTACCGTTGAGAAAGAATACTTTATATATAAATGATCCAAAACACTGTTCACAAAATACCAAGGGTTTTTATGTATACACCCCCAAACCATAATTAAACCGCCACCGTGCTTGACGGTTTGTCGCACTATACTTGGTGACTGATTTTGGGATCTCTAGTCCTATACCAGAATCGTCCGTCTGACTCGAAACGATTGATTCTATATTTCATCTGACCAATTAAAAATGAAGTTGAAACATTGGTATTGATCGATGGAATAATGCGTAACGATCAATATTTAAGCATTCTGCAACAGAATTTAGGAGAAGTCATCGAATATAAGGGTCTTGCTGCTAAAAAAATGCATTTTACAGCAAGACAATGACCAAGCACACTACCAATTTGGTAAAAATTAGAATTCAAAGCAAAGATTCCAGTCCATGAAGTGGCCACCGCAATCTCCAGACATGAAAATCTATGAAGCCATGTTAAATAGGAGCTTGCAAAATATGCGTCCTGCCAAATGGAGTGATGGAGCTGTGTGAGAGGACCAAGGTCGTCTGCTTCGCGATTCATCCTGAAATGGTGCAACGTAACACCCAAAATATGCCAAATCGCATAGATGAATTTATAAAATCAAAAGGGCTATGGATCCATTATTAACAAATTTTCAGTAAAAATGTTAGTTTCAAAATAAACACAGTGCAAAATTGTAACATTTGACTTTGCTTACTCTCTTTGCCATTTCATTTCTCTTCCAGCTTATCAAATGACTTCAAAAGGTTGGGAAAGGGAGCCAAATATTGCACTTAAAGATATCTAACATGCATTAAGTAGAAAAAAATATGGAGCATTGAAGTGAGAACATTGAAATCGTGTTACAGTTTTGCTCGTCAGTGTACATATATTCTCGATCAGCTAATGACAACATGAATTATTGGAAACAGGGGGTGGCACGCCCACTTTAAGTTTAGCCATACAAACCTTTTCACAATTTTCGAGTTTCTTATATAATACAAGAAAGAATGTGTTTTTATTTGAATTTAGTTAAGTATAATGGTAATAAAGAAAAATATTTTTTAAAGTTCTGAGTTGAGTACCTTTTTAAAATGGGTCTACAGAAAAATCATTTGTAAGTGATCACTTGGCTTAGGAGAGTCTAGGCTTCGAATACTGTGGCCAAATCTTTTATAGTTTCTTAGATAATTGCTTTCAAACGTCAGGACAGTCAGATGGACGGACATACAGACAGACATAGCTATATCGACTTGCCTTTTAATGATGATCAGGAATATATTTACTTTATAGGATCTATCATGCCTCCTTCTGTTTGTTACATACATTTCACAAACTTAATTCACGGTATACAAATTTTTCTTGTTAAGAATGTACTCGAATTAATTTAAACAGATTTGACTAGGCTCGGGCCACTATATCCAAACAATTTCTGTTTTTTATACCCTGTACCCAAAGGGTAAAAGGTTATATTAAGTTTGTGCGAATGTATGTAACAGACAGAAGGAGGCAAGATAGACCCTATAAAGTGTATATATTCTTGATCAGCATTGGAAGGGGAGTCGAACTAGCTTTGTCTGTCTGTCCGTCTGTCCGTCCGTCCGTCGGTCATGCTGTCTGCCGTATGAAAACGATTATTTCGGAGACTATAAGAGGTAGAGCTTTCAAAATTGAAACTTAGACTCTCCTAGGCCGTCAAGTGTGCACTTACAAACGGTTTTTCTCTAGACCCATTTTAAGGGGTACCCCCAATTTTGGGGTACAAATGTACCCCAAAATTTTGGGGTTTTTGCATAAAAACGTCATTGTTTTTATTCTAGGAAGTTCAAATTTAGTATAAATTATGTCTATGATAGTCCCAATAAAATATCCCAATATGGATAGGACCAACAAAATTTTAGGTATAGCCCCCATACAAATTTACCCCAAAATATTGGGTTTTTACATAAAAACGTCATTGCTTTTATTCTAGAAAATTTGAATTTAGTATAAATTATGTCTATGATAGTCCCAATGAAATAGACCAATATGGGTAGGCCCAACAAAATTTTAGGTATAAACCCAATCAAAGATATACCCGATTTGTTAAGTTTTTCTATGAAAATCCAATTCAATGATGTATGGTAGTCAAATAGAACCTAACTTAAGGTACATATAGATTGGGTACAGGGTATCTTGCAGTCGAGCATACTCGACTTCAGCGTTCTTTCTTGTTTTTTTTGTTTTAAATTTGAAGTATATAGTATGTTTCGTATATAAACCTCCACCTCTAAGCTTATTGTATGACCGTTTAGGAAGACAAATATTGTTATCCGGTTAAAAAAATATGCATTTTTCAGATTTCTACATTAAATCTAAAAAAAAGTGTTTTTTTCGCATGTAACATATAATACATGGGAAACTTTATAGGCTTTGTGGCAACATTAAATATTATCCGATTAAAATTAAAGAAATACTGGTCTTCTTCTTTTTGATACAGAATAATTCTAGGGACCACCCCCCGCATAAACATTTTCTAAAAAAATTATTTTCAATACATTTTCGGACAACCCTAATATGTACATATAGTATGGTGTGTCGCACAAATCTCTAGAAACTCTCTCGTAGTGAAGGTTATTTTGAATGTCATCTTTCTGTTCAAGTTCTTCGAGTGAAATGTATTGTATATTAAAAAATTTTGGTTCGGTTCATGGTTGGGAGCAAACGCCCAAAATTGCGGTGGTCCGGTTTGGCCCGTTCTCAATTTTTGACCAATTAAAAAGTTTAATATTTTGAAGCCCAGTTTGCCGATACCCAAAATTTTATGACCAAATTAAAAAATTTTATCAAATATTTGTTTGGCACAAATTTGTTTAACACCACAGATAATTTCTTATGTACAATGCTCTTCAAATATTCTCTCGCTGATGGGAAAATAATCTCTCATTTTAAAATAAATATTTGTAAACGAGAATACGTTCGTCATTGTTTACAAAAATGTATGAAGATGTTCCATTTGAACGTTCTCTCATAGTGTTTGTCTATATTATAAATTATTTTAAATACTCAACTGGTATTTCCGGTGTTTCTCATAGAAAAGTTTGTTAATTGCATAAATTTATTGTTATATTATCGCGTGTTATTATTGTATTTTTATTACAACTATTATTAAATAATAAAGAAAAATTATTCTGAAAAAAAAAACAATTGTTTAATTTATCAAATTTATTCTAAATATAAACTTTAACTATGAATTAAAGATTTTCATTCATACGTAATTACTTTTACTGCTACATACAAATCTAAAACTGACCTACCTTAAAGAGAATAAAGTATATTTTGTATTATATTTCATAAAAATATTTCAAGTAAATAGCAGCAAAACGTGTTCAAGATACAAATACTTTATTCTGGCTGCGTCATGTTGCAACACTTGCCACAACTGCAACTATACAAATACAATAACTATATTTTCACTTCTTTACTTTTGTGTAGTAGCATATTCTTTTGTTTCTCTAGTGGATTCTCTTTCTCTATTGTGAAAGAAACACAATCTGCAATGTAATTCTGACGCAAATAAGAAACAATATAAGTAAAACATAAAACAAAATGTATCTTTAAAATGAATTAAAGATAATAATTATTAAAACAAAAAAAAATATAGTGTGAATATTGTCTCCTCTTTCGAAAATTACACTTTTTTCCATATGTAATTGTATGGGTTATAAAAAAAAAGCATACCCTAAAGGAGATAACAACATTTGGAACATGTCACACAAGCCAAAATATACATACTAAATTCATGAATTTGCGTAAAGGTATTTGCCCTGAATGACTTGTTCACACTATTTTGTATAGTTCAAACTATAAGAGTTATTATTGTAGAAAATTTCTGCCCTGAAACCAGAATATGTAGTACAGTCATATATCTTGAATAGGTAAATGAAGAGACTTAAAACGAGAAAGAATGTTTTTGACGAGCTTTATTTTTTTTTAAATTTGAAACCGGAATTTATTGAAAACAAAATAAATTATGAAAGTTTTGGAGGATTAGGAATTATTTTAAGGCGATCTTTCATTTTTCAGAAACGCAAAGTGCTAGGAACTTGATATTCTAAACAGTGAATGGATGGAATAAATGGAATAAAAATGTTGAAGAAGGCTTATGGGGACCGAGGTCTACCAAAATCAACAACATTTGATTGGTATAAATTGTTGAAAGAAGGTTGCGAACGTGTTGAAGAGGAAGAGCTCCCTGATCAACCATCGACCTCAACGGACGATGCTCACATCCAAAAAAGTAAAAGAATTAGTGCTTGCACACCGTCGATTAACTATGAGAGACATTGCTGATGAAATTGGCGTATCGAAAGGATGAATTAATACCATTCTGAAAGATGTTTTGGGTCTTAAACGTGTCAAGTCTCGATTGGTACCAAAAATGGTGAATTTTCTTGAAAAATAGCGTC
Source organism: Leucophenga varia (assembly GCA_018903435.1). Lineage (NCBI taxonomy): Eukaryota > Metazoa > Arthropoda > Insecta > Diptera > Drosophilidae > Leucophenga > Leucophenga varia. Next base: position 118,331 of record JAEIFJ010000820.1, read on the forward strand.
GAATCTTCGTGACTTTTTATCCAAAAAAGCAACCAATATCGTTCCTAAGCCACCGTATTCGTCCGATTTGGCTCCGTGTGACTTCTGGCTGTTCTCAAAACTCAAGAGACCACTCCGGGGAACGCGTTTCGAATCGACTGAGGAGATTAAAGCTGAATCGAAGAAGGTGCTGATGGCTATACCGGAAAGGGACTATTTGGCATGTTTGGAGGATTGAAAAAACCGTTGGCATAGGTGTATTTTATCGGGAGGGGATTACTTTAAAGGGACAAAATAGATATTCATGAATAAATAAATAATTTAAAAAAAAAAACACAAATTATGCGATACTTTTTGATCACACCTCGTAGGACATTCAACAAGGTGGTCCAATATATTTTTGTAGGTTAATGATTGTTTATATGATATTTTAAATGAATGAGATTTCATAATTAAATATTGATTGAATTTAGGAAAAACAAAAATTGAGCCCGATAAATGCCGAAAAGGCCCAAAATAACACAAAATGTGAAAACGATTTGTTACACCACTGATACAATAGCTCTTCAAATGTTCGTTGGACGGATAACGCAGGCCTCCAAAATTGACTTTTTTTTTATTTGATATGAGACTGGTTTTCGATGTATTTTTGCGTGCGCTGAAAATAATTCTGGTGACCAAAAGTGCTCAACACTTCTGGTTTACGAAAAAGTAGGTAAATTCTTCAAAAAACGTGGTTTTGAGTGTTTTGATTCTCTTTTATTAAAATCGTGACGTGATCGGAAACTAGTCTCATAATTCGGTGGAACCATAGCTTAAATACCCGTCACACGATTCTTTGGATTGTCAGTGGCTTAGATAGAACTTCGAGATGGGATGGGTGAGGGGATAACATTGGAATTGATTTTACCAAATTTTATTTGAATTCATTCAGTAATATTTAGTGTTTTCATACAAAAACTCGAAAATGGGCGGTAGGTTTTTATAGGGGCTGTACCTAAAAATGGGCGTGGTAACTGTTATTTTGTCATTGGATGACATAAGAAGTGGTTTTAACCTATTTCGAGTGAATATATTCATAAATGCTAGCTATTTTCATACAAAAATTTGAAAGTGGGCGGTATAATTGTATGGGAGCTATGTCTAGAAAGGTTAAGATTAAGACTACAAAAAGCTTAAGATTAAAATTTCAGGACAATATCATAAAAACATTCTGAGTAAAACGCATCGCAGCAGAAAGAAGGATAGAGAGACTGAGATAGCTAATTCGATTCATCTCTTCGAACTTATCAAGAATATATATAATTAGTGGGCTCTCCGATGCCTCCTTCAATGCGTTACAAACTTTGGTACAAACTGAATTTTACTGTAATCAAACGTAGTAAAACAATTCGTTTTAAATTTCCAGGGCATAAGGAATCGAGGCATTTTTATACCCGTTACACAAAGTGTAAACGGGTATATTCAGTTTGTCCGAAAGTTTGCAACGCATTGAAGGCGACATCGGAGACCCCATAAAGTATATATATTATTGATCAGCTCGATGAGACGAATCGATTTAGCCATTGTCCGTCTGTTCTGTTCGATGAGTGTTACTCGGAAAGTTTTAAAGATATTGACCTGAAATTTGAAACTTAAGCTTTTTGTGCTCCCTAGTTAGTTTGTATATCAGAACCAAGGTGCCACGACCATTTTGAGATATAGCCCCCATACAAACTTACCACTTTTTTTCGATTTTTGTATTAAGATAGTTATTATTTATAATTGCTTTTACTACAATGTAGGGTAAAAATATTTCTAATGGCATCCAATATCAAAAGAATGTAGCCACGCCCATTTTTAGATATAGCCCCCATACAAACTTACCACTTTTTTCGATTTTTTGTATGAAAATACGTATTATTTATGTATATATTTAATGCAAATAGGGTAAGAACACTTTTTATGTCATCCAATGAAAAATCTAAGGCGCCACGCCCATTTTTATGTATAGCATCCATACAAACTTACCGCCCATTTTCAAATTTTTATATGAAAACATTTATTATTTCTGAATAAATTCAATTAAATTTGGTAAAATCAATTCCAATGTCCACCTAAGTGAACACTTTCGATATAACAAATATAACATAAAGCCTCCATACAAATTTGACCAAATTCATCGTGAAATTTAATCTAAGCACCTGGTGAACATATAAACTAACGAAGTTAACGTTTTTTCTTGTTTTTCATTAAGTTGGTAGGACCTTAATTGACATTTATGTCAAATTTTGAGACCATATCGTCAGAAATTAATGAGGCTCGCGTGTTTTCAGTCAACAACAAAAATACATTATTAGATCCCTACCAATTTGAAGTGAATACATTTATAAATATTTTATAATAATATGGGGTTATACCTAAAAATGGGCGTCGCACTTTTATTATCTAACTTGTCTTAGAGAAAAGCTTGAGTTTAAAATTTCAGCTAAATATCTCCAGTACTCTCCGAATGAATAGACGAACAGGCAGACAGATGGCCATGAATAGTTCAACTTGTTTCATCAAGCTGATCAAGAATGTACTTTATGGAATCTACGACGTCTCCTTCAATGCGTTACAGACTTTTCGAAAAACTAAATAAACCCGTTTACACTATGAGTGGCGAGTAAAAACCATATTGCCCGGCTTTGAGTTCTTTGTACTGAAACTAAAGTTTTTCTTTATTATTTATACTTTCCGTTATAAAATTATTAAAAAGGTTGAGACTATTGGGACTAGCGAAAATGGGAATTTCACTGTATTTTACACGCTATAAAACACTCAAAAGTCTGTATCAGTGATACACTATAAAATACATAATCCGACAACTTTTTTTCAGATATAAAACCAAATAAATGCTTATTCAAAAACCGAAATACAAAATGACCTATATACGAGTAGTAGCACCAGATTTATTGACGCTGGCTCAAGCGATTTCCGCAAAATAAGTTTATCGCAAAAACTCACAATCAGAGAGACACAGCAACTGTATAAATACAAGCCAAGCTGTCAATCTTTTACTGCAAAGTTTATTCGCCTCACGTCAAAACAATTAAAAAAGCCAGCCACACGCAGACGAATCTGTGTATTTGCCAGCGTAAAAGTTATTCGCGCCAATAAAACTGCCAGTTGAGTTGGATAATACTCGTAGTAGCATTCCAGTTCGCAACTTTTGCAGCGATATTAAACCTTTTATTCATGAATAAATAAATAAACAAAATTTCAACCAACCAACTAAAAAAAAAAAAGAAGCAGTTAACATAGATTTTTAAATAGAATTGACAGAAATAAGTAAGGAATAAAATTTATCGGAATATCCGTAAAAAAAAAAAAAACAAAATGAACAAAATGAGTTGAAATAAATTGGCAATGAATAAAAGTTCGGGATTCATTTCGCTGTGCTTTTCATTTTCATTTTTATTTTCCTTTTTTTTTTTTCGTTTTCGTTTTGCCGCAAAAGTTTTGACAACGAACTTGGAAAATTTACGCCATAAATCAGTTGGGCGTTTCTCGGTTTTACGTTTGAGCTTATTCGCATTGGTTTTGCTTTTTTTTTCTATAATTTAGCGATTTTGTTTGTTGATTTTACTTTGCTATTATTTTTGTTATTGTTTGCAGCTTGAAGGAAAGTAGTCAATGTGTAAAAGTTCCAGTCCACAATAATTTGCCATAAACAGCAATTACTTTTAAAATTTGAACCTTGACTTGTTGGCTAACTTTATGTTAACTTAAACTATATATCAGGTCGTCGTATATCTATTATTTTTTTTCGTCGTAGTGTATTTATAGTTGTGTCTGTGAAAACTATTTACAATGGCGTTGTACGCCATTGCTTGTTTGTTACAATTTGGTTTTACTAGCAACTCCTACATACTTATATACAAACATGTGTGTGTATTTGTATATTAACCATGTTGTTTGTATCTTTGTAAAATAAATTGTTAGTGATTTAAAATATATTACAAATTGTAGCTATTAGAACAAGAGCTTTGTGAAGTTGAAGTGTTTTATTAATGTTAACAGATTTCAATCGCGACTTTTTGTTGAATTAGTGAAAATAAATTTATTTAGATGATTGTTTCTTAAGTATTTTGTATAAAGAGAAATGTAAAAATTTATTTAAGCGATTAAATGGATTTTGTAAGCAAATATTTTATGAAAAAAAAATCGTGTTTTATTAAAATTTTCATTTATATCTATCTCTGAAATCGTCCAAAGGCAGCTGAACATGCTGCAACCTTGGCTGCTGAGATGGAACATCTCCGTGAATACGGAAAAGTCTCTTCATATGACTTTTGCGACCCGCAGGCTCAACTGCCCTCCAGTCAGCCTTCATGGCTCTCTCCTCCCAGTGGTGGACAAGGCAAGGTATCTGGGCCTTATTCTAGATAGGCGTTTAAACTGGCGGGCTCACCTTGAGGCCAAATGGAAGCAGCTAAATCTAAAGTTAGCTAAATTGAACTGGCTACTCGGCAAGAGATCTGAGCTGAGCACTCGCAAAAAAATACTGCTTTACAAAACGCTGCTTAAGCCCATATGGACCTATGGTATCCAACTCTGGGGGTCGGCAGCTGAATCCAACATTGAAATCCTACAGCGTTTCCAGAGCAAGTTTCTCCGCAGGATCATAGGTGCGCCAACCTACGTCAGGTACTCCGTCATCCACAGAGATCTAGACGTACCGTCTGTGCGAAATGAAATTCGGAAATTCGGAACCCGCTACATCTCCAGATTGGAGTATCATGATAATCACTTAGCACTAAACTTACTTGACAACAGTCAACACACAAGGAGGCTAAAAAAGAAGTCACCCCCTGGACATACCCTTCAGACCTGAATTAAACTGGTGAAACCATTGTCCTTGTTTATTTTTGTAAATTAATTGTAAATTTTTTTTTTAATTCATTTCGTTTATGAAATGAGCCTGTAATGTTCCCCTCACGTGATGTATTATTTAGTTAAAAAAATTTTGCTTATTGTCTTAAAAAGACAGATTGTAAATAATCATAAAGTTTAAAAAAAAAAAAAAAATATATCTATCTTCTTCTTTTATATTTATAAAAACTAGCTGCAATATTTAGCCTTGCTTGGGTCATGTACATATACAAAATTTCATTTGTCTAGTTCAATTATTTACCAAAATATGACAAAATTTTTTTGGCTCGTTTATATGGTGTCTTACCCATTTTTCCAATGGATTATACTTTCTCGGTGTAGTAAAATGTATACCGAATTTTATTTCTCTTTTGGCAAAAATAAGATTAATTTTTCATACCCGCCACACATACGAGGTGTGTTCAAAAAGTATCGCATATTTTTGTTTTTTTTTTAATTATTTATTTATTCATGAATATCTATTTTGTCCCCTTTAAAGTAATCCCCTCCCGATAAAATACACCTATGCCAACGTTTTTTCCAATCCTCGAAACATGCCAAATAGTCCCTTTCTGGTATAGCCATCAGCGCCTTCTTCGATTTAGCTTTTATCTCCTCAATCGACTCGAAACCCGTTCCCCGGAGTGGTCTCTTGAGTTTTGCGAATAGCCAGAAGTCACACGGTGCCAAATCAAGCGATTTGTGGAACGATATTGGTTGGATTTTTGGCAAAAAAGTCACGAAAAATCAGTACAGTTTTTAAAAAAATTATCATTTTTGGTACCAACTGAGACTTGACACGTTTGAGGCCCAAAACATCCTTCAAAATTGTATTAATTGATCCCTTCCATACGCCAATTTCATCAGCAATGTCTCTCATAGTTAATCGACGGTGTGCAAGCACTAATTCTTTTACTTTTTGGATGAGAGCATCGTCCGTTGAGGTCGATGGTCGACCAGGGAGCTCTTCGTCTTCAACACGTTCGCAATCTTCTTTCAACAATTTATACCAATCAAATGTTGTTGATTTTGGTAGAGCTCGGTCCCCATAAGCCTTCTTCAACATTTTTATTCCATTTATTCCATTCAGAAAAAAAAAAATTTGATACAGGTTCTTTGATCCATTTTTTTGAATAGGTAAAAATCGAAGACGATCCAAAACACGTGCAAGCAAAGCAGCTGTCAACAATCAAGTGAACATTCAAAATGGCCGAGCTTGTCGGCATTAGTGAGAGACATTAGTATCAACATAACGCCCCAAAAAAATCGAAATTCGAATATACGTAACCCGCGAAAATTCAAAATTCGCGATAATGTTTGAACACACCTCGTATATAAACAAAGACAAAACAAGTATTGCGTTGCATTAATTATATTCTAGATACCTACACATTTATTTTCTCTTTTAATTTACTCAAATATTCGTAGGACTTCAAAATCAACTATACCATAACGATTTTCAACTGCTAAATATAGTAATTACTATTATTATACAAAAGTTCGAAAATAATCGTCTCACCGCGCTGATTCAATGCGTTACATACTTTAAGACAAACTGCATATGCACTAGGGTGGTACCAAAATGCTGTTTATGCGTTCACCCGCTAGGATTGTTCTATTTCGAAAATAAGAATACCCGTATTTTATTTTTAAAATCGAATAAAACACTTCAAGGACTTTGCGGCACCATTAAATATTATCCGATTTAAGAAAGAAAAAAAATACGGGTCTTCTTATTTTCGATATAGAACAATCCTAGAGGGTGAGCGCATAAAATATTTTTGGACCACCCTAATACACAAAAGTGAAACCATTAAATAGGTTAGTCAGCATTAGGCGTGAGTAAGATACGGCATAAGAATGCTTCGAAAATATTTACATTTTTTAACATATACAACGAAGCTAGTTTACAAGCGAAAACGAGAACGATAGACGATGTCATTTACAAATATAAATTGAAATGCAATTGAAGCATACCATTTTAATAATTCAACAAGCACTATAAAAAGTGACATTACCATCCACATTCGCTGATTTCTGCAAAATGAAGTTTGAACGTTGCGTTTGTGATGCATATAAACTTCAACAATTTATCATAATTTCAATCATTCGAAACATCAATCATCATAAGCATCATAGTAGCTATGAATGCATGTATTTTTGCCTAAACTATCTTTACTGGAAAATATATGGTATTCATAATCGATTTATGAAAACGATTTAAAGAAACGATAAATGCATTCATAAATAAAATGAAGTAAAATATGTAACGCATATATTTGATATTGTATAAAGAAGATATGTACTGAATAATATTTTCAGATAGAATCGTAAAATTTTTAACCTAATATTTCCAAACACATTTGTGCTGCAATCATCATAAAAACATTTAGGGAATGGGAAAAAGAGTCAAATAATACATTAAATGCATAAATATGATACATTTTTCCTATTGGCATATTTTTATAAATAGACACATACATACTTATAGTATCGATATGGGTTAACAAACTCATTTAAAAAAAATATTTTATGTGAGAACATAAAACATTGCGTATACGTCAAGTAGGCACATTTCCGTAAATTGTCGATGTCATTGAGCAGCCTGTTAGCAGCAGCAGCAACACAAAATAAAAACAACAACATAGCACAATGTTAAAAAAGCAACAAAAATAACAAATACACAAACAACTACAAACAGAAAGGATAACAAAGAGCAAAAAAATAATAAACAGGAGAATGTGACACAAAAAAAAAAAAAAAAAAAAAACAAATAATAAAAGTGCGGTAATGATGAAGGTCAGGCAGCAGTTTCATTTTGGCCTCAAAAAAATACACTTCTATTTTTTTGTGTGCTCTTGGCTAGGCTTTTTGGCGTAAGTTGCCGCTCTTATGGCTTCTGCATCCGCCCTGAACATAATTGTTGTTGTTGTTTTTGTTATTGTTTTACGCTGCTGCACACACAAAGCATGCGCAAAAATGTCGAACAGTTTGTTTTTATTAAAGAGAGAAAGAGAGAAAATTGTTGTATAACAGTTTACATTGCTGCTGATAATACAATTTTTTTTTTTGGCAGACTTTAAGACGCTAACGCTTGCAATAGAATAAAAATTATCAATGTGCATTGATTGCCAATTTTTATAGTTGAATTAACTACACAAAAATAATGAGTTATTTATGGGTAAGATGCTATATCTAAACTGATCAATACAAAGCAAATTAAAACTAGATAACACTAGTCAAACATTTAACTCAATAGTCATCAACTAAAATTCGAACGTGGTATCACGCGAGATTAAAAGTCGCTTAATTTTGAAATTGAAATTAATTTCGGTAGTCCATTAAACAAAGTCTTCAGAAACTACAGAAAAGAGGGCTTACCAGAAACGCAAAATGTCCACCAATGTTATCAGTTTTCCTATAGATTAGAAACTTATCACACAAAAATTTTAAAATGTTATAAAAAATTGTGGAAGTAGGAGGGTATGAAAGTTAGTAGATTTTTAGCGACATGCTCCTCTTTTCTTAATTATTCTGTTTTATTCAATAAATATAAAATCTTCATGGTACATAATTTTTGTAGATTTTTTCATAAGCTTTCGATTGGTGAAGTTCATTTTATTATATTTTCTAAGATTTTCTCAAAGTTGGGCCTTTTTAATTAATTTAAAAATATTTTTAAATGAAATCTGAGATTTTTTTTCCTATAAGAAAGGTAAGTCTCAGAACATCCTTTTTGTTTGTTCTCGAGAAATTAAATCGTAAAGAGCACGGGACGTGCGACGACCCTACGCACGGCGAAATAATAATTTACGCGAAATCGATTTTATCCTACGCAGCCACCTCTTTCTACATAGGATCGAATCAGGAGACATTGAAATTCTTACAAAATATTTCACAATAAATAAGTGAAAAATTGTGTTGTAAAATGCATCAAGAAAAGACTTTAACTTCGATAGATCAAATATCACGCGACTATATCTTGTAGAAACAAACAGACGGAGAGGCAGACAGACAGATGGACATGGCTTGATCGATTAGTCCCGTCGATTTACAAATCTTCCGACCACTGATAAAATAATTTGTTTGCTGACTTTTATAATGCGTAAAAGTGAAAGTGTCTGTACGGTCAAGCCGATTAAACTTATAGTGGGAACATTTGTTTCCTAAAAACTAAGGAATACAAAAAATTTTTATTTTTGTTGTTCATTTGAAAAATATTTTGTACTGATCTTAGAAGTTTTGTTATAATCACTTTTTAAAAATAATATCGCACAAATGGCCCCCGCTGTCCGTGGCTCTCAAATTTGCCCTTCTTCGGCGTTTTCAATCACGGATATGGCGGCAATTTGACGATTATATTTCTTGAGGGAAGCTAGATTCTTTGGCTGATTAGCGTATACCTTAGATTTCAAATAACCCCTCCAATAAAAGCCTGGTGGTGTCAAATCAGGTGATCTCGGGAAATCAGTCAAAATCGACCTTTTTCGATATCAGTCGCACAGGGAACAATGGACGCAATAAATTGATTCAAACCAGTAATGGTCCATGTCATTTTCACGAACAATTGGCCTCAGACGGCTATCGTAGCTCCATAATCGTCTTCAAAACAAAACACGGCCCGACGAACATATCCCAAACAGTTACTTTTTAGGTCGTAAAGAGGATGCTCTTCGATTAAAGAGTGTTTTCGGTGACCGACAATTTGATTTATTAACGCCTCTACTTAACAAAAAATGTACTTCTTTTTTGTGGTGTGTATTGTACTGAAACGACGCTTCCAACAAAGATATAGGGTTGCCCGATGCTTCCGCTTAAAATGGTCCACACCGTATTAGTCAGGGGAAGGTTTGATACAAACGATGTGCTACTGTTAAATGAGATAGACATTAATTGTAGTATTAAAAAAAAAACATTTTCAAAAAAATTAATCTATATATATAAAATAGTAAAAATGTTTCTTTGTCCGCTCTTTACGTTAAATCCGTCCAACCGATGAGCCCCAAACCGGTTACATTTGAAAGGAAACAATGCAAGTAGAGTTTTAGATCATTAAAACAATGCATTAGGCACATTCGGTTTATTTAAAAAGACGATTTTCTAATTTTTCCTTACAAAAACGTTTTGCCTTTTTAAAATAATCAAAATAAAAAATAAAAATCAGCCGATTGCAGCTTTCCCCAATATTTTACTATATTTTTAAATCAGCCCCAACCCATTTTTGTAGCGCTGCAAACAAAAAAAAAAATAAAAAGCAAATGAAAAATGCTATCAAAAAAACTAAAATTGCACAATACACAGCAAATGTGAAATGGAAAAAAAGCTGAAAGTGCAGCCAAAACGCCCGTACAGTGTAGTAGCTCACGCCGGGTATTCGCTAGTATTTATATATTTTTTTGTTTATTGTTATATTATGAATTTAAGAAGGCCCTAGGTCGGTTAAAGAAATGGCGGCACTGTAATTAATAAAGCCTTCAAAACATCAACAAAAAATGCATTGCATTGAGACATGGATATAATTTGTAAAAAAATTGTAATTCATGTTTTCAATTCATGAGCTAGCATTCCGAAACGGTTTGCTATGAATAAAGAATAAAAATTAGAGCAGTTGGGAGGGATGAAGAGTTGTCGTGGTGGACAATGCAACAACGCTGTCCCCACTGCTATTTTCATTTTTCATTTCTCATTGATAATTCTTTAAAAAAAAACTTCTCTTTGACCGACCTAGAGTCTGCTTAATTCATAATATTAATTTTTATATTCAAAAAAACAAAAAACCAAATTTTTGATTACGAATATAAAGGAGAAAAAGATAGTCTATTATTTAACCGCTACAGGGTATGAAAAGATAATTTATCTTGATTTTTCTGGTGCAGCAGCTTTTGTGTATTTGACAACGAAAACCGAAACAGAAAACGGAAAACTGTCATTTCAAGATAAAATAACCAAAATTAATTCAATTTTATGCGCACTTTTGATGATTTTGAGTTTGCTGTCGTCGTATCCTTCATTAAATGCCAACTTTAATACCTCGTGAGATGTGCGCGTTCAATGTCATTTATAGTATATAATATACTCTGCAGCATTATTTTTATATGGACGAACACTTCAGCTATTAGCAAAGCGTCACTGCGGAAATATAAAACTGACAAAATAAATACGGATTTAATTCTTTCGGCGCTTTACAAAAAAAGCAAATTGTAAATGAAGTTTTGGCATTTATAAAATGACACAATTTTTTTCTTAGAAACGGGAAAAAAATTTCAAAATTATACTCGCTGATAAGGGTAAAAAATAAAAAAAAAAAAAAAAAAGTTTCTAAATCCCATATAAAATAGATTTTATAAGGAAAAAGTTTAATTAATATTATTATTTAAGTAAGTAAAAATAAAGTGATATAAGTTAGGTATAAAATATTTGTATTTTGAGTAGTTAAAGTGGAGATAATTTAAATTAACTTAAAAAATATTAATTTTTATATTCCAAAGTAAAACTGACTCAAGGATGGAAGTTAAATAAATATATATCATACAAGCTGAACTATCCGTTCTTGCTCGAGTCATGTACATAAACCAAATTTAGTTTGTCCAAATAATTTGCAAAAATATGACGATTTTTTATTTTTGGTTCGTTTTTATGGTGCCACGCCCATTTTTCTAGTGGATTATACTTTTATCGGTGTGGAAACATGTATACCGAATTTCATTTCTCTTGTTTTTTGGTTCCACCTCCCATTTTTTTTTCAACTTTGCGGGTTCTAGTAACATGTACATTTTGTAAAATAAGTAGCCGCAGAGTTCCTCTCGCTTGGTCAAACGGTTATAAAGGATTTATTACACTAGTTTACGGTCAAAAAGGTACTTTGCTGATAAATCTATTCGTTTTCTCGAGATATCTTTAAAAAAAACTGTTTTTTGGGACTTTATTTTTTTTTATTTTTTGATTGTTGATTGAAATTATTCCAAAGCATCTTCCTTGTCAGGAAGACCTGGTTTCTTGAAATACGAACCATTCACATCTTCAGCAGCTGCTGTATTATCGCGTTTAATACCGTACTTCTTGCTTTTAGCTTGCTTTGGGTATTCTGTCGACTTAGTTGTATCACATATCTCCTGATCAATAGCAGTTATACCATTGTGATTGGCATCTGATTTCTGGGTTTCAGTTCCCCTCTTTGTTAGTTCCAACGTGTTAATGGTTTCATATACTGGCGATCTATTCTCAGCAGTCCTCTTGCTTTCAGCTTGCTTTGGTGTACCAGACGCCTTAACTGTTTCACGATTCACCGCAGCTATATCATCGTCTTTGATATGTGACTTTTGAATTTCAGTAGCTATATTGTCGCCATTTACATCTGGCTTTCGATTTTTAGCCTTCACAAATGGATTAGAAACAAGAATAAAATAAGAAATAGTTCTTATTTATGGATATATCCACTCCAATCTGGGTAAAATCACTTCTACTGTTATCCTATGAATATGCTACCGATATGACAAGGACCGGGTCACTATAACATATCGACCCCATACAAACTCACCTTCAATTTTTTTTATTTTTTAAAGTTAATGTTTTATATGCATTTTTAGCTTAAAATTTTACATACATTTGTCTTATTTGAGACTCCAACTTGAGTTGTCCCCACCCAACCCCGTTGAGGAATATATTTTATATATGAACTAATTAAAGTTTCGTGTGGCGGGTATTTACACTTCGGTGCTACCGAAGTTAACGTTTTTCCTTGTTTTATTTTATTTTTGTTGGCCCTGAGAGTTTTGTTACTCTATTTTTTTTTACAATTTCCGGGTACTTACTTTACGGAATGTATACCGAATTTCATTTCTCTCAAATAATTGTAAAAATACTTGAACTTGTATATCGATTCTTTGGGATCCTATCTTTTAAGTTGGATTTATCAAAAATACACCTACCAAATTTTATTATTTATTGAAATCAGTTGAGTTGTTTCGGAAATATTCGACGAATTTATCATCGATTTGTGAAGGTCACTTCCACCACCCCACTTAGGGGTATGAAAAATATTTTATGTGCTAGTCTCAGATCTACTGAATATAGACACAAAATATCATAAGAATCGGTAAAGGCGTTTCGGAGGAGTTTTGTTTCAAACAATATTCTAGATGACATGAACTATATATATTTAGATTTGGTACAAACATAACAAATTCTTCTTTGGTTTTGTGCGGAATTTTCTTAATTAGTAATTTCTCGTTAGCAGGAAAATACGTATACTAAATTTTTTTAATTCAAACAAACTCGAAGTCAAAGTGCATTTCAGTAGCTGAACTTTAAAAAAGATAAGAACTAAACTAAGCAGTGACATGTTGGCAACGTCAATGAAATGCAAACTTTCGCACTCATTAGCTTCCGACTTCGTCATCATTAATTCCGTAAAATTCGCTGTTATTTTGCATTCACATATGCCGGGTGGCTTTTCCGCTGCTTCAACCCGATACACGCTTCCTGTTGTCATATTTTCAGTGCACACGAGTCAAGTTGAGCAAAGCTAAATTAATTAGCAATGTTTTCCAGACATGATAATACAAAATGAAAAAAGAGGACAGACAGACAGACCGACAAATCTTGGATGGGGTTGATAAGTGGCAAACATTCCGTTGTAAGACATTTCTTATATTTCAACTACGCTCAGCTTTCCATTTTAATTCCTTTTATGAATGTTGTTGTTGTCGTTCTTTCAATTATCTTAACTTGTTTACTTATAATTCCAGCTACAAATATCAAAAAAACATTGTAACAATCAAAAAATATTCTTGAATTAAATGAAGACAAGACAATGTTTCAACATAAATTTGCAAGTTTTCGTGCATGCGCGCTATATAATCGGATTATGTTGTATTATTTGAAATATGTATGTGAAGAACAAGTAAAGAACTTGTTACAAAAAATCACTCAGACTATGCTGATTGATAATATTAATGATTTTATGAAGACTACAAAGGACGACGAATAAAAAAAAGGACAAAGTGATAAATATAAACAAAGAAACACACATAAGGAAACTTTTGAATCTATTTATGGGGAAAAACGGCGTTACTTGGATCTGTTAAATTGTGTGCGTATTTCAAATCAAGAAGACAAGTTCAAGTCATGAATATATACTAACATAAAACATTGAGATGAAAATTTATAAGCCAACTATTTTCCTAGATTTGTAACCCTGTACCCTAAGGGTACTAAGGGTATGCTAAGTTTGTGCAAATGTTAGCAATAGTCTAAAAAAGCATAGCAGACATTATAAGGAGACTCGGTAAAGCTCTATTCATCAATGTGCCCTTTCAACTCTTTGCCTTATAAAACCAACTATTTCATGAACTATAAAAGTAAGAGCTACTTGTCCCATTTTTTTTCAGCTCAATATATTTAAAAATGATCGAATGAAAAGTGTCACAACGGACGGAACTATCAAAGCTTTGGTTCTAATTAACCGGTTTTGGATTTTAAAAAGAAATTTTTTAGTTTTAAGTTAACTTCTGTTTAAAATTTACAAAAAAAAAAAAAAATAATAATAATAAATAAATAATTAAGTAAATAAACAAGAAAGAACGCTGAAGTCGAGTATGCTCGACTGCAAGATACCCTGTACCCAATCTTTATGTACCTTAAGTTAAGTCGTATCTTACTACAATACTTTATTGCATTGGATTTTCATACAAAAACTTAAAAATGGGGTATGGGGGGCTATACATAAAATTATTTTGGTTCTGCCCATGTTGATATATTTTATAAGGACTATCATAGACATAATTTATACTAAGTCGTTTTTATGCAAAAACGCACAATTTCGGGATAGTTTTGTATGGGAGGTACCCCTTAAAATGGATCTAGAGAAATACCGTTCGCAAGTGGACACTTGACGGCTCAGGAGAGTATAAGTTTCAAGTATGGTGGACCTATCTCTAATCGTCTCCGATATAATCTCACTCATACGGCAGACAGACAGACGGACAGAAAGACGGACAGAAAGACGGACAGACAGACAGACAGACAGACATGGCTAGTTCGACTCCCCTTACAATGCTGAACAAGAAAATATACATGTAATAGGGTCTATCTAGCCTCTTTCTGTCTGTTACATACATTCGCACACACTTAATATACCCTTTTACCCTTTGAGTACAGAGTATAATAAACTTTTTAGAAAATTTGAAAATTTCAAAAACGTTTTTTAAAGAAGGTTTTTCTAAATATGGGGGTAAATATGGTTTACATTAGAGGCCTGCATGAATGTACTCATTTCTAGCTCAGCAGATCTGTACAGTAGTGTAGTGTTCTCAAAACTACTGCACTCATTGTTATCTGTGCAGTATATTTCTTAAGCCAGAAGAAGATAGCACAACATTTTTACTATTCTCACAAAGAATGAGTACAGTAAGATGTTGCACTCTTTTTAAGTGAATGCTATATTTGTCCTCTTTTGACACGCTGTACACCAATCGTAATTATGAGAACAGTTTGTGTGTGTTATTGTACAACTGTTGAGATGAGGTCAGTAGTTGCCTACCTTGAAAATTTCACAATCTTTATTTTAAATTGAATTTTGTTGATTTTCATTTTATGTTCGCCTGGTATCCCGTTTTAATAAAACGCTAAATTCTTGGTCCATTTCATTATATGAAATATGAAACACAGCCTATGCCACTCGGGAATAGTGTAGCTTGCCAACGGTGAAAATTTTTTTTAAATCGGTCCAGTCATGAAGTTTCGCTCATGTCGTCTATTAAATATTTAAAAATTAATCTCTGTACAGTAAGTAAACTGCACACCAAAACATTGTACAGTGAATCAACTGCACCCAAATTTATTGTACTCATCATATGCTGGTCAACATCAGAGTGAGTGAGGACACTATCTGTCAATACAGGCAATATTAGTACCATTCACTTGCCCTGTATTTTATCTGTGCAGTAAAAATATGTACAACTTTTAGAATGAATCATTCATTTGCCCTTCTGAATGCATTCATGCAGATGTCTAGTTTACATGTCCTCTAAGGTTCTTCGTAACATCTCCAATAATTTTGGAGACACAAATTAAAACGTAACCGCATTCGGCGCAATATATGAAGATATGATTCGCATAACTGAAGTCGAGTGTACTATATTTTTATTCTTTTAAAGTTAAGTCTTGTCTTATACCATACCATACTTTACAGTATTGGAATTTAATTCAAAACATCATATAAATTCGGTAAATTTGTATGGGGACTCTACCTTAATATATGTTGGTCCTATTCATATTGACATATTATTGACGTTGAGACTATCTTAAATATAATTAATACTAAATTTTAAGTTCTTTTTGTAAGAAACAAAGAAGTTTTTATGTAAAAACCAAAAGATTTGGTATAGATTTCTATGTTGGGTATCCCTTAAAGTGGGACTAGAGTAAAACCGTTTGTAAGTAACCACTTGAGGGGAGTCTTTGTTTTAAATATGATGCTTCTATCTCCAATAGTCTCTGAGATAATCGTTTTCATACGCAGAGAGCAGAATATCGACTCTCCTATCAATGCTGATCAAGAATATCATGTATAATTCTGCCTCTTACACACATTTGCACAAACTTAATATACCTTTTAGTCCTTTGGGTACAGGGTATAACAACAAATATACTCGTAGTATGCTTATATCTGCAAATGTCAGTCGGAAAACGAAAAGTGCATAATTTTTACATTATGAATGCTATTGAGTTTTTCGTGATAATTGAAATATAATTAGGCGGCGACAATTAAATGAAGTCTCCTTAATTTTGAGCGATGGCAAATTTGTTTATTCGATTATAATTTAATTTTATTTAAGCTTAATTGTATGACTGTCAGTTAACAAACAAAGCACTTTAGTACTATAAAACAAGAATATCTTCAACTTCAGTAAAACAGAAGCTTCGAATAGGGCTGTGTGATTGTTGGAAATAATCGATTGTTGATGATTGTAAAAATAAATCGATTTTAGCTGATAAATCATGATTATCAAAAAATATTTTTTTGATATAATTTTTTGATTTTATTGAAACTGAAGACCTTTTTTTTCTTATCACACTTGCTAATCAATGCCGAGACTCTCCCCTATCCTCTACTTCATTATTGATTAAATAATCAGTTGATTAATCAATTCTTTATTCTTTAAATAATTGATCAGTTGATTATACAAAACAATCGATTGTTCATTGATTAATCGATTAATCACACAGTCAAGGCTTCAAATCGCATTACACAGCATTTGACAGGTCTTTGCAAGGAGGATGATATACGGGTCTCTCAGAATGATCCGATCTAATACAAATTATTATGTATATATTTTATAATTCATATCATATCATATATATATACTTTATAGGGTCGACGATAGCTCCTTTAATGCGGTACAAACTTTTCGACAAACTCATAAAACCCGCTTCATAGTATGTATTCGTGAGGAGCATTGAAACAAGATGAAATCTTTTATTGAGATCAATTATGATCTGTAATGAGTTTGTTATTTCTAAGTTTAAAAATTTGGATCAGATTTGTATAGGGACTTCCCTTTTAAATTATCTTTGAAATCGGTCCATTTGCCTAATTCGCTGTATCTCTAAAGTCGATCGAGTATCTTCTCATTCTATGTACTAAAATGTTTGAAATTAAATTGGCTTAAAAACTATCTCATTATTTTATGTCGGAAGAGTATACAAAACAATTTGTATATAATTATTCAGCTAATCACAAATATAAAACGTTCATCAAATTATTATGTATAAAAACTGTGATTATTATTATTAGCTGCATACAAAGAATATAAATTAGTAAAAAAGCTATCATAAATATTTTTTATTGAAACATTATCTAAGCAATACTGGCCATAAATATGCAAGCAATAAAACATTAAATACATCAATTATTGGGATTTTCCACAATATTTTTTTAAATATGCCGATTTTTTTTCAAGTGGGAATTACCTAAAAGAAAATGTTTCTATAATGTAAAATGCAACCGGATCGTTTTGTATTTAATCGTAAATCAAGCGA
Source organism: Leucophenga varia (assembly GCA_018903435.1). NCBI lineage: Eukaryota > Metazoa > Arthropoda > Insecta > Diptera > Drosophilidae > Leucophenga > Leucophenga varia. Next base: position 136,247 of record JAEIFJ010000820.1, read on the forward strand.
GCAATCAATTGTTTTCGAATTGGATATACTAGAAAATAACCAATGAAATGGTTGTGCTGATGAATACAGTTACGTCTATTTCTATATTATATGAGAATAATATGGATTTATAACTAAGGACCAAGGATGAACACAAATTTTTGATCTAGACTTAGTGATTTTAAAATTCGTAGATTATATTAGCAGACCTCGGAAACCTTTTTTGCAATTTTTATTTATCACTTGGTTTTTTTTTTCTATAAATATTTTCTTCAAGAATAAAATTCACTTTATAAGATTTAATTTGATTTCACAAATTTACTTTATTTTTAAATTTAATCGCAATTAATACTTTGTATTTTTTTAAGTTTTTATTTAATTTTTGAGTTTAAAACTGAGTTTTTGAGTTAAGCTACCATGAACCAGCACTGCTGCCTGCCGAAGCGTATGATTTGCTATAAGATCCAGCAGGAACGAAATTGTGAAAGCCGCTACCACCTCCACCATCACCACATGTGTTGCATCCAGAGCCACCAAGTCCCCCTTTGCCACCTCCGCCGCCGCCACCACCACCACCACCAGCGCCGCCCCATGAAGAGCTGCCAGCTGAGCTCCAACTGCTCGAAGCGCTATTTGAAAATGAACCAGAACTGCCTGGTTGTCCACCATGTCCTCCTTGGCTACCATAGCCGCCTTGTCCAAATCCACCTTGTCCACCATATCCACCACCTTGACCACCATGTCCACCCTGTCCTCCTTGTCCACCCTGTCCTCCAAATCCACCTTGACCTCCTCCAAAACCGCCTTGACCGCCGTGTCCACCTTGTCCATGTCCGCCTACAAAACCTCCACCGCCACCTCCTCCTCCTGATGGTTTTTGCACAGTGTAGACCGGTACTGTTTTAATGGCATATACATCGTAGCCTCCGCTACCTGATCCAACTGATCCACCGCCTTGACAGCCACCAGTTCTGCAACCACCACCACCACCACTACCTCCAAAACCACCATGACCACTGCCACCTCCACCACCATAACCGCCGCCACCATGACCGCCACCACCTCCATATCCACCACTTCCACCATTTCCACCACCGCCGCCACCAAGCAAACCACCACCAAAATGAGCACTGAATCCTCCGCCGAATAATCCTCCACCTCCACCACCATGTCCTCCTCCTCCTCCACCTCCACTTCCGCAGCCACCACCACAACCTCCTCCGCCACCGCCACCAAATAATTTATTTTTCAGTGCATGCAAAGTTGGTACAACACTGACTGCACACAATAGCACCAAAAACGAAATGAGTATAAATTGCTTCATTATTTTACTCCAAAGATCCGCGTTGGATGATCTAAGTTTGCAAGCGGCTCGACTCAGTTTTACTTTCGCGTTTCTCTAATCTTATTTAAAGTTAAAATTTGACTGAATCGCCTAGTCGTGACTTCATACGTATTTATATCGATTTAACAGCTTCGCCGCTGAAAATTTATTCTATACATGTTCCGCTTAGCTGTCATTATGAATTTTTAGTAACAATAGCCGGTCGTCGTCCAGTAGACGTTGTTCAACAAGGCGCGGGTGGGGCGGCACTATACAGGCTGACGGCTGGCTATCCGTTTCATCAAATCGTGCGAAAAAAATATATGCAATATTCTCTGCAATTGGCAACACAACAATGACGACAACATTCTCACCTTCCAGCAATTAGAATAGATAGTATCTGATAGATTGTGAGTAAACATCTCACGCTAAATGAACAAATGTGACTAACGAAAGTGAAGTAGCGAATAATTTGTTCATTGCAGCTCCCGGTTTAATGCATCGAAATAGGCAATATCGTCGTCATTCATTCAAACTATTTCAATAAGAACGAAAAATACTAACAAAACAACTAAAAAGTACTGCAATTATTTTTACAAGTTATGAACTGGAAAATACGTTATTGATAGTCATAGTAAATTATTTATAGATATTTTTAAATTTTTTTGTGCTCTTCACAGCTAAACATTTTAGGGATTATTTATTCCATCGAAATGGTTTGCAACACTCAGAAGGAGATATTGAAAAAAAGATTTTAAAAAGCTTTTAGTTGCCCACAATTCAATAAATTGTATGAAGATCAGTTCAGTAGCGACCGCCTTTTTTAATATTCAATAAAAGAAGTATGAATGGGTTTCATTTATTTTATCAAATTTGAATTGAATACATTCATAAGTATTAAGTATTTTCATACAAAAAACTTGAAAGTGGGCGGTAGGTTTATATGGGGGCTATACCTAAAGTTTTGAATTTTAAGTCAATATCTTTAAAACCTCCCGAGTAAAGCGCATGCAATAGATACTCTAGTAGCACGCTAAATTCAAAATTTTTTATCTCGAAAACAAACAAAAAAAACAGTTTTTTTGGAAAGTCACATGTTTTGGAGAAAAAAAAATCTCAGCTTTCTTTTAAAAATAAATTTAAAAAACCAAATCAAAGAAGAGAAAAATTGAATTTTATATTTAGCTAGTTATTTAGTTCAATTATTTGCAAAAATACGTTGATTTATTTTAGATTGCTTTGAGGGAGTCACGCCCCTTCAATTTTTTTTAATTTGACCGGCCCCAGGAACATGTATTCCGAATGTTACTTCTTTCAAATACTGTGTTTGTATGAGATTGTGTATTTATTTGGATCGATTTTTTTCGTTAAGTGGGACCGAAAATTATTTTTTTTTTTGTTAATAATAAACATTTTCAGAAAAAAAAAATCATAAACCAAGAAAGGCTGGACCGATTTTGGATTTCAAAATTAGCTAACCATCATCACTACTCGCTGCACCTTCCTCAGCAATTTTATGGCAATCGGTCGAGCCGTTCTCGAGTTATGGAGTGACAATCACTTCGTTTTATATATAAGATTTTCAAAAATTATGATCAAAAAAAATAAATTTTCAAAGTGGACAAAGCTAATCAAAACCAACCAAACTTCTCCTATTTGTCTCGAAAATCATTTAAAAGTGTGATTTCTTTCACGAAAATATAAAATTTTGATTAGTTCATCAAAGTCTAACTAAAATTTGCCAGATGAAGAGTATTATAGCGTAGGTAACAACGCCATTTAAATGTTTTTGTTAAAAAAATGTTTTATTTTGCGGAAATTCTTTTATATTTAAAAAAAAAAAATTCAATTAGACTAAAAATTTTAAATTCCGTAAAATGTATCCGTTAAAGCCTCCGAGACATTAGTAAACAAATAATTTGTTGTAGTTTGGAAAGTACAATACTTTTTAATTTAAATATTTAATAGTACGAAAAAAAAAAAACAAATAAAAATATACTTTATAAAAATTTATTGTTTTCAAAATAGGCAAAGAAGCTTCCGGAATATTGTAGTCTCGTGTGAAAAAAGATATGAATTAAAAAAGAAGAAAAGTGGGAAATCCCCCAAAAAATAACAACATTTTTCTCGTTTCTACTTTTTTTATATATTTGTATATATTATTTATAGTTAAAACAATTTTAAAAATAGTCATCAATAGTTAACAAAAATTGGATGAATTTAATGTTTTCATTAATGAACAAGTCTGGCAAAAAGGACCAAAAATCCTCACCCATCCCTTCTTGGAGTTTTACCGACGCAACTGATGATAAGCTATGTATCTGAAGTTTCCCTTGTTAATTTTGTATTTGAATAAAAATGGTTATTCTCGAAATGTGCGTATAAACTTAGTTTCAGGCTAATGATGGTCTTTAGTGATGCCCTACTTTTGTGCTCGTTTGAGGAAATTTAGTAACATGGCAATCAGTGTTGAGCGGAAAAAGGAACTAACGTATATATTTATATGGATTTTTTAAAAGCACGACAAATGAGTTTGACATTTATAGATGTATACATATGTACAAGTATGTATGTACGAGTATGTATGCCTTAAAACCAAGTTACACATTTGGCACATTGCAAAAAAAAAGTTCGTAATTTTTCTACTTACATGCTTTTTGCACATAGCGCATTACGACTTCCCACCATGTTCTCCGCAAAAAATATTTTATTTTCAATTTAAAATTAAAATTGTATATTTTCTGCTTATCTTATTATTTAATTACTGGCATTACATTTGAAAATTGCAAAAACATTCACCAATAACAGAGATAACGGAACCACTGTAAAACAACAAAAAAAAAGAGCTAATTACTTTCCCAAGCAGCCATTACACCGTGTTACCCCACTCTCACTTCTTAAATTCACTTTCAACGCAATTTGCTACTTCCCCATTTACTCTTACCTACACACATCCCTCTCAACATCGAATACAAGCACGCAATATACTCATATGAGCAATCTACGAGAAGGAGCGAAATGAAAATACAAAGAAATAATACAGAGTGCCCCATTTGGTACGATAGCATGTGAATCTTGAATAAATTTTGATGGAGACAACTTTGTATACCTGTCACACATAGTGTGAAACAGCCTACCAAGTAAGGTAAACCTTACTCTCCCAAGGGCTGGGCAGTGGCAGAGAAAAAGTTCTACTGTCTCCTCCTCTTCCTCGTTTCTACAGCTCCTACAGAAGTCATTTGATGCTACCTCTAGTCGGATGGCATGTTTTCCCAACAACATGGATAGTGTCTGATAATGGCACATGAGTTGGGCAGTTCGTTTAGTGCTATACTCTGGCCACGTAAGTCTCGAAATATTACATTTTGGGATATGTCCACCTAGTCTCTGCCATTCTGAGTATTTCCTCTTCCTCACGAAGCTTCAGAGAGGCCATGGAAATTCTCCTAGGAGAAATAACGGAATTTTTACCGCAATTACCAAATATATCTTGGTGACACGGAACCCATGTGAGGCAAATAGCCCATTGCTCAGCCATCTCATTTAGAGATGTGCGACACTGCGAGATATTTCTGGATGTGTTATTGTAAGAGTCAAGTGCTTTTAGGGCAGCCTGACTATCCGAAAAGATGTGTACTTTTTAACTACTAACTGAGTGGTGCCTGTCCGGGGAAAAGATACCTCCTCCTACCCTTCCTTCGAGTTTGGACCCGTCTGTGTAAATATTTATGGCGTTGGTTTCATAATGGGGTAGGTTTTCCCATTGTACTCTTGTTGGGATAAAAATTTTGTACTTCTTACCAAATGTTGGGTATGACGTACAGTAGTCACTGGCTGGTGGCGAGGACACTAAAATGTTGAGTATCTTCGAGTGTCCATAGCTGCAATTGAGCCATTCTGCTGTCTCCCCTTACTCTCATAGCTGGGTTCGCTGCTAGTTCCTTGACTATGTGATCTAGGGGTAATAGATTAAGAAGAGTATTTAATCTATCAGTTGGTGTGGTACGTAGTGCACCACTAAATCAAATCTCCGCACTCCTTTGAACCTTCTGTAAACGTTTGCGGTTGGTCACTTTATCAAGTGCTGGCCACCAGACGCATACTCCATACAGAAGTATTGGTCGTGCCACTGCCGTGTACAGCCAGTGTACAATGCAAGGTGAAAACCCCCACCATCTGCTAATAACTTTTTACACGTGAAGTGCGCCATGTTGGCTTTCTTAATACGTTCTTCTATGTTTTCGTTCCAGTTAAGCTTTTTATCTAGGATACCACCTAGATATTTGGCACTGTCACTGAACGTAAGGCACATGTTGTTCAGTTTAGTTGGAACTAGGGTCGGAATCATATATATCCTATTTAATGTGGAAGTAAGTTCAAATTTGTTTAAAAAAATATTTAATTTTGTTTTTCCAATTTTATTTCAATCATAATTTCATTTCAAGCCACTTTTAAGTCAGTTTGAAAAATTATTATGTCTTTAATTGCTCTGTGTGTTTTTCTCGAAGTAATAATGGTTCATATATGTAGATAGATTATTTTATTGTCTAGTGGATTTCATATATTACAAGCTAAAGCTTATTACAAATAACACTTTCAACCGCAAGGAGCAGCACTGAGCAGCTTATCGCCACTTATGTCACTTTAAGTCAAGATATTATGCCATTATCGAGCACTTTGAACTCATCGCATGGTAATTCAAATTCAAAAATCGATTATATGGACATAAATAGAGTATATAGTATAAGCGGAAGCATAAATGCAATTGAAAGCGAAGCGTAAAAACAAATAAAAATGTATGCGCATGAGATGCATAGCAGAAAACAAAATCAGGCATCGAACGAAAAGTTACTGCACAACAGATATAAAATTTCATTTTACGTTTGATACATTGTATAGATACATTTTTTTTTTTTAGAAAGGATAAAATTGAAGTCTTAACTTTTATTTGTATGCTACTTGAAATTTTGCATCAAACTTTTCACTCACAATCTCAGAATGCAGCTAACAATTTAAACTGTTGAACAATTTCTTTCTGTGCCTATTCTCAGCGTTGAGGCATATATCAACTACTTCAGTCTATCAATCAAGTTGCGGTCTGATATTGGTTAACAAACAGCCTACGGTCAACATAATACTTACTTTGTTGATGTTGTCACAGGACAACTCCAAAGCACATTGACTCAGTAACTACTCGGAACGCATTAGTAAACGAGAAATTCAAACAAGCAAATTTGTGACATGTACTCACTCAGATTGTGTGTGATTTCGATTAGAAGAAATGGCTTTTAAGATAAACGAATTACTTAGACTATTTTCAATTAAAAACAAGAAAAACTTTAGCTTCGGTAGCACCGAAGCTTAAATACCCGCCACTCGAAACTTTAATAATTTTCTTGAAAAAATAAAAAAATGCAAGGTGAGTTTGAATGGGGTCTATATGTTATAGTGGCCCGATCCTTGTCATAACGGTAGCATATTCATAGGTTAACAGTAGAAGTGATTTCACACAGATTGGAATGAATATATACATAAATAAGGAAAAATCTGAAAAATGGGCGCTAGGTTTGTATGGGGCCATCTCAAAAATGGGCTTGGCACCTTTCTTTTGATATTAGATGCCATTAAAAGTGTTTTTACCCAATTTGTAGTAAATACATTCATAAATAAAAACTACTTTCATACAAAAAATCGAAAAAAATTTTAAGTTTATATGGGGCTATATCTAAAAATGGGCGTGGCGCCTTTCTACTGATATTAGATGCCACTAAAAGCGTTTTTACCCAACTTGTAGTAAATGCTTTCATAAATAATAACTTTTTTTCATACAAAAAAATCTAAAAAAATTTTAAGTTTGTATGGGGGCTGTATCTAAAAATGGGCGTGGCACCTTTCTTCTGATATTGTTTGCCATTAGAAGTGTTTTTACTCAACTTGAAGTAAATACATTCATAAATAATAACTATTTTCATGCAAAAAATCGAAAAAAGTGGTAAGTTTGTATGGGTGGCTATATCTAAAAATGGGCGTGGCACCTTTCTACTGATATTAGATGCCATTAAAAGCGTTTTTACCCATCTTGTAGTAAATGCATTCATAAATAATAACTTTTTTCATACAAAAAATCGAAAAAAGTGGTAGGTTTGTATGGGGCTATATCTAAAAATAGGCGTGGCTCCTTAGTTCTGACATACAAACTACCTAGAAGCACAAAAAGCTTAAATTTAAAATTTCAGGTCAATGTCCTTAAAAGTTTCCGAGAAAACGCATTGCAACAGACGGGAAGACAGACAGGCAGACAAACGGACATGGCTAAATCGATTCGTCTCGTCGAGCTGATCAAGAATATATATACTTTATGGGGTCTTCGATGCCCGTTTTAATGCGTTACAAACTTTCCGACAAACTGTTAATACCCTTCACACTATGTGTGGCGGATATAAAAAAGTGTGATTCTGATAGCAAATCTAATACGCTTGAAGTCATGTAAAAAACATAAAACGAATTTCCTTATTTTGATAAGTTTTATGCATAATATTGATTTTAAATTTTGAATAAATCTATGATCGAATTGACATTAGCATATGCCGCACTCCTTCGACCACTTGTGCATTCAAGAGTAATTCAGTCAGTTAGTCAATCAGTCACTCCCACTAGAACCAACTCATTCTCTGTTTGCTTGCTTATTCACTCACACAGCTCGTCAGTAAGTTAAGAAGTTTTGCTGAGGCATTACTTTTTCTTTTTTTTTTTAGGTTTTTGTATACGAACGAAAACTTTTCGAGTGGAAAAACCGTCCCTAGCGTATTTTTAATTTGAACTTTTGTGTGGTGCACTCGCATATCAATAAGTCAATGGAACGAACTTGACGCTATCTGTTGCACTGAGCCAAAGCTGCAAGTAGACAAATCTGAAATCTGTTGCAGCAGCAGCAGCAGCAGCAAGCGAAAGTTTTCAACAGTCTGTATTGAGCAGCTGCTGCTGCTGCTGCATATTTCATTTATTTAAGAATTTCTTCGCTCTAAATTTTTTATAGTACCGAAACCGTTGAAAGTGCAGCAAAGACATTTAATAAAACAAAAAAGTTTTATCATTTTTATTAATTTTTCTTTTCAATTTTCATTGCAGCGTTATTTGTCTTTTTTTGTGAAGTTTCACGTAAGTAAATGAAAATCCAATTTTGTAAATTGCCAATCATTCATTTAAATTGAATCAAATTTAGAAGCTTAGCTTTTGTGTTTAATTTATTTTTCTAGAAAAGATTTTTGTGGGGATTTTATTTAAGCTGATACTTTTATGTAAATATTAACATGAAATATTCAGATAAAAAAATATTATTGAAAAATATTTAATGTGATACTTTATCAAAACTTTTTGTTTGTACGTAACCCAAAACAAAAGGAAGCAAGCAACCCTTTTGTGATTTTGTTCCAGTGTCTTATATTCGTCAGTCTGTTGTATATAATCAGTACTTGAATATATACTTTTAAGGTCATAAACCATTTCTGAAATAACTCATACACACAAAAAGAAAAATCGAATGGGCGAATATGAAAGGTTTACCTAAAAATAGGCGTGCCAATTTTTTTCTCGAACTTAACCTAGTCGTTGCCGAGAAAAGCTTACGTTTTAAATTTCAGTTAAATATCTTTAAAACTAAACGAATGACTCGCATAGCAACAAACACACGGACGGACATGGCTTAATTGACTCGTCTCATAGAGCTGATCAAGAATATATATACCTTATGTGGTACCCGATTAAGTAGCAATGGCATACAATGCCATAGTTATGCGGACGACATTGTAATCATTGCAAAAGGAAAATATGAAGAAACCCTCTGTGATATAATCAACAAGGGTTTAAGTATAACTCAAGAATGGTGCAGGGAGGTCTGACTAAATATAAATCTGGCCAAGTCCGTCATTGTTCTATTCACTAGGAAGTAAAAACTACCAAGACTCAAGGCGGATTTACTGAGGTGTGGAAATACCTTTCAGCACAGCGGCAAAGTACCTGGGTTTAACTATGGATAGTAAACTTCATTGGAAAAGCCACACAGATGATGTAATTTGAAGATGCACTAAGGTCCTATTTGTATGCACGAAATCAGCAAAAATCAGCGACTGCAAACCCAGTACCAGGCTATGGCTATACAACATGGTAGTCAAACCTATACTCTTATATGGGGTAGTAGCATGGGGTTATAGATCGAACCAACACACTGCAACGACTAGCATGCATAAGCAACACAGGGGCGATACGTTCCTGTCCTACTGCAGCATCTAAGGATGAGAAGCACGCTCAACCGCATATTGATAGATAGAGGCAAAACTGCATTTATCTTCTGCAAGAAACTCCTGTCCATGGAGACGGGAGGGTCTCAACTTTTGTCAATGCCATGGACATTATAACCAAAAGGTATTATATTGACAATGACCATTAGATCCGCAAGCAAGAAGACTTGGACATCTGAAAACGCATACAAGGTAAAACTACACACCATCAAGTGGTATACAGACGGATCACTCACCGACGAATTCGCCTGTGTAGGAGTAGCTGGCCCAAGAACTAAACTCTGGAATCCCAGGGTAAATACACTAGCATCTTCCAGGCAAAGATCTGTGTGATAATTCGTTGCACGCTGATCAATATTGACAGGAAATAGCAATACTATCAGACAGACAGGCAGCTCTCAAGGCGCTACAGTCTGATATATGTAGTAAAATCTAAACTCGTACAACAGGGAATTACTGTTGTGGGTTTCAGGGAATTCAAACATCCCAGGTAACGAGCAAGCAGACGCACTAGGCAGGAAGAGGGCCGCAACTCCTCTAATAGGCTCAGAACCTTTTTGTCCCATTGGGAGCCACACACTTAATGAGACCATACGTAATGATAGGTATCGAGCTAGGGATGAACACTGGTTTATAAGGCAGGGCATGCAACAAGCCAAATTATTAATAGAGGGTTTCAACTCTAAGGTTAACAGAACCCAGCTAAGAATCATGATAGGGCTTTTTAACTGCTTACTGCAGACTTAGGAAACACCTACATGTAATGGGGGTAGCAAGCTCTCTGAGTGTAGATTCTGTGGCAGTATGGAGGAAACACCTATCCATATTCTATCAGAATGTGTAGCTACAGCCAGAAATATGATGTCATTGTTAGTAGGATACATGATTAGATTCATTCAAAGACTAGGGTTAGAATCAGTAATCTAGCCCGTAAGATTGCCACAATGAAAATCGATAACGTTTTTGCTCCCGCACATCGTTAACGAAAGTTCTGGCGAAAGTAAAAATTTTTATGAAAACTGCCAACTTGCATCATCAAAATCGATATTTTTAAATCTGCAACTTTCAAAAGATAAAATTTCATTAATCTTGTCAAATTGAAATTCGAAAAAGCCACTTTTATGTGAATTGTTTTGAGTTAGCCACAAACAAGTAAATTTTAAATAGCAAAACTTTTGCATTAAAACATTTTAGCAAAAAGCATTAAGCTAATCTCAGATCGCTTTGAATAACACAATTGTGAGTTGAAATAACTTTTTTTTTTTTTTTTTTTTTTTATTTATTTTTTTTAGGTCTTCTTTAGTAATTTTTTTTACTCTGTTAAATCCCAAAACGAAAAACCTAAAGAAATACAGTTTGTACACACAAAATCAAAACAAAAACTTTCTGTTGTTTCTTTGATTGTTGACAAAAAAAAAAAAAAGAAAGAAAAGCACATTTTCCCATTGCCGCCAAAATAGCTCAATATTTTCTCATTAAAAATAAACAAGGCAAAAGTTCGTAAAGCAAATGTGCAGGGCAAATTGTTGAAACAAGTTGAGAAAAACTCTAAAACAGGAAAACAAATGCGATACAGAAGTACAACAAACAACAAGAAACAAAAATAAATAATAAACAAAAAAAAAAAAAAAACAAAAAAAATGTCGAAAAGCTTTAAAAGTACTTGGCAAATATATTCAAGTGTTGCCCAGAAAAAGTTTTCCATTTTTAACGAGCAAAAAAAAAAAAAAAAAACAGAAGCTTGAAAAAGAAAATGCCAAAAAGCAAAAAAATGGAAAATGTTTACAAACTTTAAATGCAATGTGATGAAATTTTTTGTTGTCAGATCATACGAGATACTATAGACTGTATTGTACCAAGTAGCTACAACACTAAGTGTATCTCATTCAGAACGATTTGCAATACAATTTTACACATTCAAATCCCAGCAGCACTCAAGATAGATTTTCTCGCTACCTCAAAGCAAACAAAATGCGCCGCTCTGCATTAATTCGTAAATGGTTGCCAAATTCATACGTTAACACGCTTTCCCGGAAATAAAATATTTGAGCAGTAAAGAAGAATTTGTATTTCATAAAATTCTTTTTATTCTTTCTATATGGAAACTTTTAAATAAAACAAGGAATAACTTCGGTAGAACCGAAGCTTAAATACCATCCACACGATGACTAGACTAACTTTTCTAGAATGAATAAGTGCGTTCGGTTTGTAAAGGGGTTATGTTTTATAATGAGCCTACTTTTATTATATTGTATATACTATTGTGGTCATAGACTGCTACAAGAAGTATTTTGAATTTATTTGAAATAAATTCAAAATTAGAGGTAAATTTTTATAAGGTTTATGTAGTATGTTAAAGTAATCCCACCTCAACCATGAGCCCTTTTTTTAGACATGGGTGTACATTAGAATTATTTTTGTCGAATTTCACACAAAAAAAAACCATTTGCAAGTATAATCTTAAAGGTTTAGAAGGGTCTAAGTTTAAAATGTAGAAGCTATATCTCTTAAAGCCTCCGAGATAATAGTTTTCATACGGCAGACAGCATGACAGGCGGGCGGACGGACATAGCAAGTTCCCTGCCCCTCTCTTCCAATGATGATCAAGAATATATATACCTTATAGGGTCTTTCTAGTCTCCTTCTCCTTTTTTTACCCTTTTAGGTACAGGATGTAAATATTTAAAAAAAATGTATGGGGCCTATGCCTTAAAATAGGCGTAACACTTTGGTTTTCCCACTTTAGCTGCTTAGGGCTGAGAAAAGCTTAATAGTACATTTCCACTGAGCCGCGTTTTGTTATCGCGTTAACAATTTATCGAAAAACGCGAAACAGTGTTTCCTTTGCGTTTTAGCGTTAGCGTTCGAGTTCAAACAGCTGATTTTGTTTATGTAGTAAAAAAAATTTACAGAATTTAAAAATTCTTTTTTTATACCCGTTACACAAAGTGTAAACGGGTATATTCAGTTTGTCCGAAAGTTTGCAACGCATTGAAGGAGACATCGGAGACCCTATAAAGTATATATATTATTGATCAGCTCGATGAGACGAATCGATTTAGCCATGACCGTCTGTCTGTCCGTCTGTCTGTTGCGATGAGTGTAACTCGGGAAGTTTTAAAGATATTGATCTGAAATTTGAAACTTAAGCTTTTTGTGCTCCTAGTTAATTTGTATGTCAGAACCAAGGTGCCACGCCCATTTTTAGATATAGCCCCGATACAAACTAACCACCTTTTTCGACTTTTTGTATGAAAATAGTTATTATTTATAAATGCTTTTACTACAATGTAGGGTAAAAATACTTCTAACGGCATCCAATATCAAAAGAATGTTGCCACGCCCATTTTTAGATATAGCCCCCATACAAACTTACCACTTTTTTCGATTTTTTCTATGAAAATACGAATATATTTAATCCAAATAGGGTAAGAACACTTTTTATGTCATCCAATGTCAAATCTAAGGCGCCCCCATTTTTATGTATAGCCTCCATACAAACTTACCGCCCATTTTCGAGTTTTTATATGAAAACATTTGTTATTTCTGAATGAATTCAATTAAATTTGGTAAAATCAATTCCAATATCGACCTAAGTGAACACTATCGATGTGGGAAGGATCGGGCAAATATAACATAAAGCTTCCATACAAATTTGACCAAATTCATCGTGAAATTTAATCTAAGCACCTGGTGAACATATAAACTATGAAAAGTGTTGTGTAACAGGTATTTCAGCTTCGGTTCCACCGAAGTTAACGTTTTTTCCTTGTTTTTTTTTTTTTGAAATGCTGATTTTTAATATAACGAATGGATGTTGGTGTTGTTGCTTTAGTAACTGCTGTCCAATACGAGCATGAAAAGGTAATCCGTCATTTGGATATATGCAGCTGAAGCGTTTGGGTAAATGTTTATTTTTTGCGGTTACTTTGTCTGCTGTTTTCATAAATATGCGCAACTTACGATTGCCAAATTATTCGAACCGATAAGAGATATCGGTTTGAAATCGGTGTGAAATCGGTTTGAACGCGTGTTATCGAAAGTCGCGTTCAAAATCAACCCGACTTTTTTCCATACCTAAATGCCTATACTTTTTGTTTTTTATGGAAACGGCCTATAAGTTTCGCATTTCATGTCAATATCTTAATAACTGAGCAAATGAAATGTGTAACTACAGACAGACGAATATGGCTAGATCGACTCGTCTCGTCGCGCAAGATCCACTTTAATGCGTTACAAACTTTCCGCCAAACTGAATCTACCCGTTCACAATATGTGTGGCGGGTATAATAAAATGTACCTACTTAAGTTTATTTGGACTGTAAATATATAATATTTCGGTAAATAAAGAACGATTTCTTCAATTGAAAGACATTTAAATAATTTTAGTTTAATTAGACTAATAAGTTTCATGAAGTGCATTAAAATAATTTGGTTTGTTAGTTTAATTGCAATTTAATTAGGTGTGTGCAATTCTATTAGGTTCGCTTGATTAATTCTTGGTTCATGACTAATTTGCATAATTAAATAAACGAATCAATTAAGTTATAATTACCGCATAATTGCTATAAAATAGTAAATTATTTATTGTTACACATTCAATCAGGCGTGTTTTAATTGAGTTGATATAAAAATATAATGCGACAAAATATGGAAAAACTGAAGAAAAAAAGAATTTTAGTTTGTATCTGAATTTATTTATTTTAAATGACTTTGACTCTGTGCCCGAAGTTTAAAAGGGTAAATTAACATATAAGGGGATCCAATCGAATTCCTTAAACTAGTCCAATTTATATTTGCAATTAGTAAGGGACTTCTATTTATAGTGGGTAATTATTTCCCGACCAATTCTTCACTACGTGAAAAATGCGGAATTATACCTAGTCTTCCGAGCACAAATATTTTTATGCACTGGCCCCCAGATGATTATGAAAAGCTCATGATCATTGCAATGCACTCTACCGGCATACACTACAATAATTTTGAAAACTAAAAAACAATGTCCCAATTCTCGGGAATTCTAACTGCTGTTATAGCGACCAGGTCTATCATTTTTTATTAAGAGGAGGAAACAATTGTTCTCATTTATTCATTACTCATTCTTGAGATTATTAAAAATCATTATTTAATCAATCAGATTATTATTGTACACAAAATTTGTTGATCTAGTAAATTTATTATTTAATTAATTTTGCAGATGCAGGCAGGTATTATATAGGATATATGTATGTGGAAATATCAAATTGGGCCAGAACTCCTTCAATATTATAAAAAAATGTGTATATATATGTGTGTGTGTGCATATACATATTTACTTTACAATTTAAATTCGCATTGCACAAAGAAAGCTGTATAAACAAGCCAAGGCCAAGATTTTCCTTAGCATAATAAATAAAACGGAAAATAGCTCTGAAAAATATGTAATAACATGCAAATTTATGCATTTCTTTTCTTTATTCTTTTTTTTTACTACTCAAAAAAAGAAATACATCTTGGATATGTACACTTTACATAAAGGGCAAATAAAAATGTATATACATTTATCTTAAAAAGTTTTCTGATTTAATCTGATATAATCGTGGGTAACTATTTATATTAACGTGTTAAGTAATTTTATTTTCACTCCAAATAATGCCAAAGTTTTAAACTAAGAAAGTCACGTTCATTTTCACGGTAGCATCTATGCAAATTTTTTAAAATATATCCCATGTCATTTAGAATCATCATAGATATGACAAGAGGTCGCAGAAAGTATTTAGTTTGAAAAGTATGCACACTGGTTCAAATGCTAAAAATTTTGTCAAAACTAGGAAAATGTAGATACAGATCGGAAACTTGGTACACTTTATGGTCATAATATATATAAAGTCTTGGAAAAATTTTAGAACGATCGAACCACGCCTTATTAACCGTCTCATATAAGTCCTTGAAAACAATATCTATGCATAATCCGTTTATATACACTTTCGGTCATTCATTGAGGCATTCATTTTATTATATTTAATTCATATATTTAATCATGTTCCACGTTTAATCGAAGTAATCGATTTTAAACCGATTTCTCTTATCGGTTCGAATAATTTAATAATCGTAAGTTGTTAATATTTATGAAAACAGCTGACAAAGTAACCACAAAAATTATACATTTACCCAGACGCTTTAGCTACATATATCGAAAAGACGGCTTACCTTTTCATGCTCGTAGTGGACAACAGTTACTAAAGCAACATTTGATTAAAAAAACTATATATCAAAAAAATTTTTTTTTTTTTTGGCGCTGTACAATTTGTTTACTACGTAACGCACAAATCAGCTGTTTGAACTCGAACGCTAACGCTAAAACGCAATGGAAACACTGTTTCCCATTTTTCGATAAATTGTTAACGCGATAACAAAACGCGGCTCAGTGGAAACGGGGCATAAGTCATCTTTACCATCATCTTCATCTGCATTTACAAAATTATTTGAGCAATTCACATTCTGGGTCTTAAAAGGTCAATAATCTTTACTGGATAACTGATTTTTTTATTTTACAGTATCTATATATATCTACTTATCTATGTATATATATGTTATATAAAATAGTAAAAATGTTTCTATGTCCGCGATTTTCGTTGAAAACGTCACACAGATGAGCCTAAAACCGGTTACATTTGAAAGTAAACAATGCATGTAAATTGAAATTCCACTAAAACAATGCCTAACGCATATTCGGTTCATTAAAGAACTCGATTTTCTAATTTTCCCATACAAAAATGTTTGCTTTTCTAACATAAACAAAACGCAAAAATAAAAAACAGCTGATTGCAGCTTTCCCCAATACATTATGGGTAAGATCAAAAAGAGTGGTATTTTTTAGTATGATTTTAAGTTAGCCGCAGCCTGTTTTGATTGAGCTGCAAATATACATAATTTAGAGGGTGTAAGATGTCTCCCATAATGCATTACAAACTTTACGACAAACTAAGTGTGATGACTAAAAAAAGGCTGTATTAATATTTTTACATTCATGCAGTCGACTTCATCGAGGTAAAGTCACGAATTACATTAAAGTTACATAATACATTATGAAACGTTGTCGAACGTGTTTTCAGTTGTTGACGTGTTTTTCCATCTCATAACAGTCTGATTAAATTTTTTCTGGTATATTTACAAAAACATTAAGCAAATTGATACTGAGTTTAAGTTAATTTTAATATAATAAATTTGTGTGCAACAAATTTTATGCGGAAAAAGAGCCACAACCAATGCTGTATGTAACGACGTTCTTCATGAACTTTCAGACTCCATTATTAAGAAAATTGTTTTAAATGTTTCTGACATTGTGAAACGTTTTCACTTTAACCATGAGTTGCTGCCTTTGGCCTTCTCTTCTCTTAATTATGGCATTTTGCGTTTGCAAATGAAAAAAAAAATTCAGGGCTGCAAACCATTAAAAAATTTCCAGTGGTTCGCAATGCTTTTGTATCACTGGTTCGGTTCACGAACCGGTTTTTGTTGGTGTCGAAATGTAAAATTCTTTTAAAGATATCGCAAAATCGGTTCGAACTGAACCAAATTTGCAGTTTATATGGTTTGGTTTTTGGTTCAAAACATTTTCTTTCAAAAGACCTATTTCGGCTCATGATTCGGAGGGAACAATCGAAAATCTTGTGGATCAGTTCAAAAACCGGTTCGGTTCAAAAGCGGTTTGCAGCCCTGAAAAAAAAATGCAGTTAAAGTAGTTAACATATATAAAAATCTATCACAAGGTTTCCAAAAAAAAAAAAAAAAATAAGTACAACTCCATTTATTAATTTACAATAATTTTTACACAGCATGATTTCGATGTCGTTTACAGAAAAAATTATATACAACATTTTAAGACCGAATTTAAATCTGAACATTAACAAAAAAATTGACAGTCATTTCTCTTGTTTTTTTTTTTTTCTTGCACATAGCCAGTATTCTTTGACAAATCTGTGTTTACTTCTGACTATCGGGACAGGCCATCTGGTAAAGAAACTGTACCATGGTGCGTGTTGGACGTCCAGTCATTCTTCTTGCAGTCAAATAGGGCACTAAACCGAATTTCGATAGCATACCAGTGCCACGTGTATCCAAATGTGCCCAATCCGAACAGGGTACCAATTCATGAAGTATAGCAGCAGCCAAGCACGAACTTGCTTCACCACGTCCATTGTTGGTAAGATCAAAAGCAAGTTCATCTGTCACCAAACGCTTATAATAGTACCATAAAGGCAAGCGCCACACACGATCACCCGTCAGAGAACCAGCTTTCTGGAACTGTTTCCATATATAGTGTGAGTTGGAAAACATACCAGTTGCGCCGCCACCAAATGCCTTCTTAACACCCATACCCAATGTGGCTACATCGACAACTAGACGTGGTTTATATGTTGTTTGTCCATATAACAGTGGATCGGCCATGACGCATACACCCGCCTTATCCAAATCACGTATTGCCATGGTTTTGCCATTAAGCAGCGTAACCACATCGCCCGGTTTGCACGCCATACCCGATGGCATGTTCTCACAGAGTGGTATCACACACGACACATTGATTGGCAGCGAGAGAGCTGCACAGGCACGCATTGTAGCCACGATGACCGCGGCACCTGCCATTGAAGCGCGATACTCATCCATATTTCTGCACGGCCGCAGATTTATGCCGCCGCTATTGAATGTAATACCCTTGCCGAGTAATAGAATTGGCTTGTCCTCCGGAGAGGTGCCGCAATAGCTAATCTCCATAAGAACTGGTGGTTCGCACGATCCTTTTGCAATCATTAGGAACGATGTTAAACGTTGCCCTTCTATCCAGTCCATTGTTCGTATCTCGACAGTGATACCGCATGGACAGAGTGCATCAACCGCTGCCTGCGCAAACAGTGTGGGTGTCATACAATTGGCCGGGGCATCGGAAAGACGTCGTGCCAGATTTTGTGCATCTGCTTTGAAAACACCGCGTGTCCAGCCATCTGCGTCAGGTGAATCATAGAGCTCCACACGGGGCACAAGATTTCGGTCTTTTTGCTGTTTCATGTCTTCGTACAGCCAAACGGCAAGTGTAGCACCCTCTGCCGCCTGTTCGGCATACTCCATGCTGTCAACGAGAACACTGACAGCACCTTCCTTTTGTAAAGCTCGAGCACCTACACCAGCAGCCACTCGCACGTTTTCATACCCTCATCCAGCATTTCTAGTTCATTGAAACCGATACCCTCCAGACCCACACCTACAAGTGCTATGGCACGAAATTCATTGTGGACATTGTGAAAAACTTTGCCTCGCCCCAAGCGCCCATCTATCTTGGTCTCTGCAATTAGCTCCGATAGCCTACCACCCAGTTTCTCGTTTTCTTTCTCGCCGGTCGGTGTCAGCTTTGGTTCTTTGTCGCCTTCTTTCTGGTAGACTCCGAGTACGAGACCCTTGGACACCCTGGGATCGTTTGCAGCATATCTACGTAGTGCGAGTATTTGTGGCACGCGACGAACCACCAATTCTTTTTATCATTGAACAACGAATTTTGTCCATTATAAATACCGAATTTTTTGAACTGACCAAACCAAAATTTTCACGAAAAAAAAATTATTTTTTTTTATTTTTTTAAATTTTTTTTGGAACAAATAAATTTATTTATATTTTTTTTTTTAACGAACAATTTACTTCCTAACCTTTTCAATATTATAAGAAAATCTAAAATGATATATCAAATTTTAAACCGAAAGTAAACGCATACTTAGTCAGTTATACACAATTCAAGTTCATAGAAAAAAAAAATTTTTTTGATACTTTTTATAAAAACTAAATATTTTGGAAAAAGTTTGTAGGGAGGTAAAAAACATACGAAAAAAGTGACCCCTTTTTCATACCTCGAAAATTTGACTTAAAATGTCGATTATCGCTCAACTTGCATAAAATCTTTAGTTTCGTAGATTGTATTGATCCCTACTCACTCCACAGCCCAAGTTTAAAAACTATGTTGGGTGTTTGTGTTTGTAGCCAAACCTCTAGTGTACACATGGGTTGTCATTAAAAGTGTTTTTCGGCAATTTGGTGAGGCACTCATAAACAGTAAGTTTTCTCATATAAAAACTCAAGAATAGACTTCAGAATGATTGTATGAATGGGAGCTGTATTTAAAAAGTGAATTGGTACCTGATTTCGAAAAATGAAACAAGATAAATCTGAATTGCCAAATTTCAGCTTAAAATCTTAAAAACTTATACTTGACTAGATCGGTTCATGTCGTAAATAAGATAAAAGAGCAAAGAAACTTACCAAAATATGAAAGCAAAGTAGAAAGAGACAGTGGAGGAATACTACACCTACTTGCAATTGCACCATAATAATAGATCTAGTTTTCAATAAACTTTATAATTTCTTTGATGCATATCTTTAGTACTCGTATCGATGTTTGAATTTGAACCATAGTCAACATCTTCAGTAGTCTTGTCCAACAACAATAGAGGTCAATTCAGTTCTGAATTTTCCCTGGTGGGCCTATATGCCATTGCCATGTTTTCTTAAGAGTTTTGAGATTGATACGTGCGCCGATGGCAACTATTATTTGATAGAATGTGTTTGGCCGTTAAACTCGCTTTTTATCTGTGGAATATTACCTTTCGCATTAAAAATACACCAAATCTAAATTCAATTTCTACCCAGCTTTGTGCGAATGTACATTTTGTTACCACTAAAATCTCGGTGGGGAAACCTCTTGTACGTGAAAGGCTATGTAGGATTAGAGCCAACCAGTACAGTTAAGAAAGGACCTAAGTTCGAAGGGACATAAGAGTGCGAGAACGCTCAACGATTCCAACTGCCAATGTTCAAAAGGCCTCAGTCTGCTCGATCTAAGTGTACGTCACACACAGAGAAAGTATGCTTACGTTTCCGGAGTGTTCTCTTCCTTACGACGTCTGCAGGTACTATTTTAAGGGATACCTAGTATAGCCGCGTGTTTCCCGATGGGCTAATGCCCAGTGATGGCAGCTGTCGAGGTTTTAACAGAAGTGTTCTGGTACGTTTGTGGTCAATCGAAGGCCAAATAAGCTTAGCTTTCCTGAAGCTGTTCATATTTTGGCATTTATAATTGCCTATAGAGGTAATTTGATTCCTAATGTGGGCGACCCTAGCACTCATTGGAATCTGAGACACACCCGATAAACACCGTCTAGCCAACGCGTCAGCTTGCTCGATTCCGGGGATATCACTATGCCCTGGGACCCATGAAAGGCAAAGTGTGTTGTGGTGACCAACAAAATTTAGTTGGTTTTTGCATTCTTTTTACTAACTTAGATTTGGTAATGTGAGCATCCAGCGCTTTGATGGCAGCTTGGCTGTCTGAGAAAATGAAAACCGATCTGTTCCGAATCTCCAGCTGCTCCAGTAGCTTGCACGCCACTAGTACAGTATGAACTAACGCCTGAAACACACTGTAAAGATCCGGTAGTTAAAAGAACACTTTCACTGTCAAGTCTTCCGAGTATACCCCAGACCCCACAACGCAATCCATCTTGGACCCGTCGAAATTGATATTTTTTAGGCATAATCCATATTAAAGTTTAAGTTGAAAAATATAGTCTCCGAGATAATCGTTTTCTTACAGCAGATAGCAGGACGGGCAGCCGACACGCCTTTCAATAATGATCAAGAATATATATATACTTTATAGGGTCTATCATTTCACAAACTTAATATACCCTTATCTCTTCGGGTACAGAAATTTGAAATGGCTTTGTTAAGTTCCACCGACGGAGGGTTTAGGAAAAGTTTGACGATAACCTCCAAAAATAGAACTTCAAAAACCATTTTATACAATGGGTTCTATCTTTTATAATCTCCAAGATAATAAAATTCATGCGGCAGACAAGCAGCAAAATCATTTAGTATATCTTTAGACAGACAAAATGGTTGCTTCAAATGAATTTTTATGCATTAGAATTATGTCAACTCTTAAAAAAAAACTCTATTTAAGCTGACTACGCAAAATGACTACTAAATAAACTGAAAATGCTAGAAATAGATTTTTTTTCGAATAGAATTATATAAAATATGCTCTTTTCCACAAACTTGTCAATCAATGTGTGTGTCCGTGCCAATGTTTTCAATCAAACTAAACTGCTCAACGAACGTTTTGCCAATAAATCAAAATCCAATCACAAAACTCAACGATAGATACATAGATAGGAAATGCCCATTAATCAATCATTCCGTCTGATGTCAAAATGGTTTTTCCAATATTTAATTTTTCAATTCTATTGCTGCTGCTGCAAACACAAATTTTATTTCTGCTTCATGAAATACTTGAAAATAATTTTATGCAAATATTTGACTTAATTAAATTGCATTTAATTAAAAGGAAAAACAAAAAAAAAAGAAGCATACAGCCACTGTAAAGCTTAATGCAAACTCTAACCAAGTTCAAATACTCATACAGTTGTGAAGGACATCATCACTTCATCATCGAGTCTAAATCAACTATGTCCGCCAGGAATGAATAAATGAATGAATGTACGCTTCCCGTAAGTACATACAGACGTACTACTTACTTAGATAACTCTATTGAAGAGTAACAAATCTCTCAGAGCCAACTAAGCGAAAAATAAATAAAAAAAAAAAAAGATAAAACGTTATCTTCGGTTGAACCGAATCTTAAATACCTGTCACACGAATCTTTAAAAAGTTAATGTGTGATAGTCCGTGGCTTAGATAGAACTTCGAGATGGGATGGTTGGGTTAGTGAAAGGCAAGTTTGTATAGGGCTATACGTTATAATGGGCCGATCCGTACCATATCGGTGGTATTAGATGTGATTTTACTCAATTTTAATTGCATACATTCATAAATGATACCTATTTTTATACAAAAATTCGAAAATAGTCGGTAAATATGTATGGGGGCTATACCTAAAAATGGGCGTGGCACCTTGGTTTCGACTTTGGATGACATAAGAAAAATTTGTACTCAATTTGAATTGAATACATTCATTTTTATACAAAAATTCGAAAATGGGCGGTAAGTTTGTATGGGGGTCAAAATGGGCGTGGCTCCTTGGATTCGACTTTGGATGACATAAGAAGAGTTTTTACCCAATTTTTAGTGAATATATGCAAAAATAATACCAACTTTCATAGAAAAATTCGAAAATAGGCGGTAAGTTTGTATGGAGACTATACCTCTGAGTGGGCGTGGCAATTTGATTTTAACATACAAACTACCTAGGACTGAGAAAAGCTTAAGTTTCTAGTTTCAGTTCAATATTTTTAAAACTGAGCGAATGAATCACCTCGCAACAGACAGACAGCCAGTCAGTCAGACAGACGGACAGTCAGGTGGACAAACAAGGCTAGATCGATTCATCTCATCGAGCTGATCAATAATATATATACTTTATGGGGTCTCCGATGCATCCTTAAATGCGTTACAAACTTTCCGACGAACTGATAATACCCTTCATACTATGTGTGGCGGGTATAAAAAAGTAAAAACTGACAGAAACGAAAAAAAAAAAACACATAAAAAATGTATTTCAGGGTCTTTCGTTGCAGGCGCTACTACCTTGCATTGATAAAGTTTGTCATCTGATTTTGTCTGCTTCGTTTGAGGTTTGTGTTGAGCAAGTATCGTAGTAAAATTCTTAGAATGGAAAGTCAATGGCGGTGGTGTTTTTTAGTGTTGACGACAACACATTTTGCCAGAGGCAATAATCGAAATTTAATATTCATGGCGCTTACACAGGCAACTTCCATACGTATTCGTACAACGTACAACAAAATGCCAAAGTGTGGCGGAGTTAAAGTTATAAAAAAAAAAAAATCAGGAACCGGCAACCAACGACACTGTTAAAGTGCCGAAAAAATGTTTGTTCGATGTCATACTTTCAATAACGACACCATTCACATCATTTATTTATGTATTTATGTATTTATTCTTGTATGTAGTACCTACTTCTTTTTCTTCCTTTTTTTACGACACTCTGAACAGAAACGTTTTTAATTTTCCATTAAGACTTCCTTTTCTATACTTTCGCATAAATTTGGCAAATTTTCTATTTGCTCCATACACATTTATTTTCACCAATCAAAAATATCTTTAAGTTGTTATTATTTATCAGATACTTAGAATCAACTAATATTGAATACAAATAAGAAGCTACCCTCCCTCTCGGTTTGTCGACATAATCATTGTGCGTGAACTGCCTAATTTATGGCATTTTTGTGGCTTCAAAATTAGTTATGGAATATGTTTCAGGCGAATAAATGTGTATAATATTGAGCTGAGGAATATTAATGAATAGTGGTTTTACTATTTGATTGAATCAATATAAAGTTTTTGTATAAATATTTATATATTCTTAGTTCAAAGTTTACAAATCATAATTGTAGAGTTGCATTTAGGGCAAATGTTAAAAGATAAATTTGTTTTGTTTTGAAACTATTTTAACCAAAGAAGTTTATTATTGATATGCCATGATAATAATTGCAAATATTCGCTCATCGATTTATTAGTATTATATTGAAACTGCAAATGCTCTTTACAAAATATAAGGGACTACTTTTAAGTTCAAATAATGGAGCCAGTAATATACGAATGGATTGAAATTCTTCAATAAAAAAAACCTTACTAAACTTGGAATCCCAGCAAAGGTCGTTCGCTTCTATATGATGACGCTTACAAAAGCCCACATCGATTTCAGGGTACAAAGAAATTCGCAGACCCCCATGTCGCTTCAGAATCGGACAATCAGGCCTTAGGTTCGTTTAAGATAAATATATTTTTTTTTTAAATCGTTAGGATCTGTCAGAAGGGACAAAGATTAGCTCGTCGAGCTGTATATGATATCGACATTGTCAGGCGCATTAGATAAAAACGACTTGACTCGGCTCGAATTGAAGCTCTGGCTCCACACGAAGCGGTTCCGGCGAAAAGAGATTACGAGCGAAACAGGGAACAAAATATGGGTTGCGTCAGCGAAGACGACCGTCGCTGTATTGGGAGGACCAGATTTTAGCAGACATCCGCAAGATTATAATCAATAATTGCTTGGTCAAACCCTAAGTGATGCCCAGGCCGGTTAAACAAATAAAGGGGATTACTTTAATATTCTGAACCATTACATTTTCGTTGGAATAATGGCCAATCCTGATTCAACCAACATATTGATCACAAGTGCCAGGCAGGGATTACGATGTTCTGGTCCGTCTGGAACGGTCGCTACCTAATGCAACCTCAGGTACTATCACCTGATATAGTTATCATTCAAAATTTATATGCATTGCTAGACACTACTATCTGTAAACCCATGATATATAGCTAGAATATGAATTATTAAAGGAATGAGCCCTAAAACAACGCCTGGAAGCCCAAAAAATTGGTGGAATCAATGCCAAATGGGGTGAAACCTCATACGTTTTACTCGGAAAGTTTTAAAGATATTGAATTTTGAAACTTAAGCTTTTTTGTGCTCCTAGTTAGTTTGTATGTCAGAACCAAGGTGCCACGCCCATTTTTAGATATAGCCCCCATACAAACTTACCACTTCTTTCAATTTTTTGTATGAAAATAGTTATTATTTATGAATGCTTTTACTATAATTTGGGAGTTTTGTAAGAAAACATTTATTATTTCTGAATAAATTCAATTAAATTTGGTAAAATCAATTCCAATTTCCACCTAAGTGAACACAATCGATATGGTAAGGATCGGGCTTATTTAACATAAAGCCTCCATAAAAATTTGAAAAAAATTCATCGTGAAATTAAATTTAAGCCACTGGTGAACATATTAACTATTAAAAGTGGTGTGTTACGGGTATTTCAGCTTCGGTCCCACCGAAGGTAACGTTTTTCCTTGTTTTCTTCTGTTTTTGCAGCGAGTCCCTTAAAATGCATTTTTGTCAACGTCCATAGCGGACATAGAAATATTTTTAGTATTGTATTTATATAGATTAAACGCCAACCAGCTTCTTATCGAAATAGTATCCACGTCACGAACTATCATACGGGTAACGGATATTTAAGTTTCGATTCTAGCAAAATTAAAGTTTTTCCTTGAATACTCAAATATTGTCATTATATCAGAATAGCGCATGATTATTTCATTGTAATCCGATGATACTCTTTTCAAAAGATTAATCGATTACATGAAAACAAGAACTTTATTCATTCAAATACGTTTTTATTTTCGGCGCTTATGATTTATACAAATTTCTCATTATTGAGCATTATGAGAAATATCATTTTTAATGCACGATGTGCGCTGTATAGAAATTTTCGGCCGCGTTTCGTTATGAATGGCATAGAAAATGAAATGATTAATATACAATTTGCTTTGTTGAGCTTCAGTAAAGTAGTCTGTCCAATGTCGAAGGAAGGATAAGCGAAGTAAACAGACCCAAGGGCCATAAACAATTAGGCTTATTGACATAATTATACGCTCGCCAGTAGAAAGAATAATAGTTAAAGACTTTTCTGTGCATTCGCTATAAAATAGTTCTGCCAAATATTTCGGAGCAGTAGAACGAAGTCAAAATAATCCTGCCTAAGTAGATTGAAGAAGAAAACGTTATATCGCTGGCTAAGATACAATATAATTTCGCTGGCATAATGGCCATGGGCTGCGTGCGAAGTGATTTATGAAAACGTTAAGGCGTATCAGTATAATTTGGTGCAGATGAGAGAGGCTAGCGTTAAACGCCGTGAGAAATGCATAAATTTTACGCGTTCTGCTTTATTTTTTTTTTTGATGAGAAAGCAAACTTTTATAATGAGCAAACATAATTTTCAAAATATATATTGTCCCTGCCTATAGATACTTTTTTTGTTTTTCTTTAAATTTAAACTTGTGTTTTAAAAATTTAATTCAATTTTACTTGTTTTCGTGTAAAATTTCTTTCTGAATGACTTTTTTGAATTCAGCCATTTTGTTTACGCGCAATAGTCGTCAAGTTGTCTGACACTTTGATGTCGCCTGCGGTACTTTGATGTCATTTTTGTTGCTGTAGGACACTGAATTTCCTTCTTTATTCTGTTTTATTCTATTCTCTTCCTTTCTTAATCTTTTGCATTGCACTCAACTGCATTCTATGCTTTTCTTTTTTTTGCTGACAACGAACTAAATGCAACCTTTTTGCATAATTGAAAACTGTTATAGCGGAAGTGGAATTTTATAAAAGGAAGCGAATGGCAAAAATGTAATGCAGAAGTACATAGAATAAAAATGAAAAAATAAAAAAACCGGAAGCAGTGACTTTATGAAATGAAAACAAACAAAAATGAAAAGCTGGAATAAATTGAATAAAATAGGTTTTACTAGCTGACGCTAATCAGCATTGGATTCATAAATGTTCCACAGACTTTGCGAAGGTTTAATAAACTCCAAAAATAAAAAACATAAAATTATGTATTAATTTTTATAAAATTATTTTATTAGTATTAAAAATTTATATTTGTAACGATAATCGCATTCCTATCGCAGAAGAAAAAATGTGTCACTATTACAATATATTGGAGAAGTCTGTTTCTTGACTCTTTCAGTACGACATGTCGCGACACTTCCAGAAGTCACTTCCTCATCACTTTCAGGAGAATTTGTTCAAAACTTCCAGATGAGTCTTTTCCTTCACTTCCAATAGTCTTTTTCTTAACACTTTCTTCTTCGACACTTCCAGAAGTCACTTTCTTGACAAACCCAGAAGGCATTCTTCAAGTCTTTTACAAATCACTTTGTCGGCATTTCCAAAAGTCTTCTCTTTGACTTATTCAGAAGTGACATTCCTATGTATTGAGAGCTTTAACTCTTCGATGAGTCGTGGAAATTGGTTTTGTTTCGATTAATAAAAATTTTTTTCTATACATGTCTGAAAAATAATAAATTAATTTCAATATGCGACAAAAAAACGAATATAGAATAAAAATTGCTCGGAAGTCTTATAGTAGAGTTTGTAAGACTGGACGAGTAAAAAAAACTGTACACTTGGCATTTTCGGGAGACCCCAAATATTTGGATTTATGGTAAAAATTTTTTTTTTACACGCCATACGTATTTTTGATCAGCTCAAGAAGACGAATCGATATAGACATGTTCTTCTGCCAGTCCGGCTGTTCGTCCGTCTGTCTGTTGTGAGGTGAGATGCATTCGCTCACACTGAGCTTCAAGCGCACAGTGGGGCAAAGAAAGTAGCCATGGACGGTTTTATTTTGAGATCGCAATTATTAAACGATTTTTGATTTAATAGCTGTACTGATCTGAAATTTGAAACTTAAGCTTTTCTCAGTCCTAAGCAGTTCAAGTGGTAAAATCAAAGTTCCTCATTTTATGGTATATCCCCCTCATTTTATGGTATAGCCCCCATACAAACTTACTGTTTTTTTCGATTCTTTGTATAAAAATACCGATTATTTATGAATGTTCTCACTCTAAATTAGGTAAAAACCTGTCTAATGTCATTGTGAGCCCATTTTTAGGTATGGGCTCCATACGAACTTTCCGTTTATTTTCTAATTTTTGTGTGAAAATAGTATCGTAATTATTTATGAATGTATCCACTTACCACCCGTTTTCGATTTTTTTTTTCAAAAATGTTTACTATTCTGTCCTTAGGGTAAACTTTGACCCCATTGTTGAGTCTAAACTTTGGTTGTATCGGGATCGACTTAATAATTGTCAAATAAGTGAAAAAATTAAAAATCAGTTTAAGACCATAAATTCTCGTTTCTTCATGTTATATGTTTCCAAGGACATTAAATTGTGTTGAAGTAGTTAAGATGCGAAATTTATATTTTTTTTTCGCTTGAGTAAGAAATGATAGCAAAACTATAGCTCTGAGATGAATAAAATATTAAAAGCTATATTTTGTTGTCATTGTTAGGGATTTTAACTAGGTTGGATTTGTTGAAAGCCAGTAACAGAAATATTATTTATCATTTTGTCATCTTAAAATGTTTTAAAGTTCCGTTTTTATTTTAGTTTAATTTATTTTTATTATGTGGTAGGCTAGAAAATAAATAAAACAAGATGCTTCAATACATTACCCTTGTACAAATGTGTCATATCTGTTCTGCGTTATAAATTTACATATTTTTGCTTAAAACAATTTCAAACTGATAAATAAAATGGTTCTAAAAAAAAAATACCATTGAAACCACTTTATTTCATTTTCCATTACCTAAATTTTTATGGTTTTGATTGACTGAAGCTGTAAGAAGTGCTAAACTATTGTGCAGCTTATTATCTGCGATTTAACTGGCATTCACTTCTGTTTACAGGGCTCATGACTTTACGTTTCATACGCCTTTGTTTGCATTCACAATCAGTCTGTTGCATCAAGGAGTCGGTCGGTCGACGTTGGTATACAATTGACTTAAGCTGCAATTAACTGATTCCAAAGTTAAATAACTCATTCTCTGTTTGACATCGAACATTGTTGTATTGAATTGCATGTTCCATTTAAAGATGTCAGCATTACCAGCAGTGCACATTACATATAGACATTTTAATTATGCGCTGCTGTTGTTTATCTCTATTCACGAATATGCTTAAGTACCAAATGCTGGCAACGCTTATTTCTGCTTTCTCTCCATGGTGATTTTTATATATTTTATAGTGTGAACAGGTATTATTTCCTTACGCTATTAAGAAAAGATATAAATTCTTGAACAGCTCGATTATACGAATTAAGTCGTATTATTTCTTTAAATATTAATTCTAAAGAACAAGAAGGGTATTCATTCTATCGAATTTTGACTGACTGACGGAAGGAAGCTGAAAATTTTACTGCAGATTCGTTTTATGATAAAAGTAAACACCATATTAAAACCGCCATCAACAAAGCTACTTTTGCTTTGTGGAGCTGTAGGCGTCTTTTTTGGGAGAAACTGGGGTCTCACACCCAAAATCATCTTCCGAATCTATACATCAATGGTAAGACCCATCTTTAACTATGCCTCGTTCATCTGGTGGCCAAAGTTGCTGCAAATTAACACGTTTAAGCAGTTCGATAGACTTCAGCGCCTGGTGTTCCTCTGTGTCATCGGGGCGATGAAGACCTGTCCCACTGATGCTATGGAGACGATCATTGGTCTAACGACTCTACACATCTTCACGATGTCATCAGCCGCTATGGAAACTCTTAGAATCCAAGCTCTGAACAGTGATGAACTTCATGATATTGGTCATTCAAACATCTTAAAACTCATTCCTGGGATCGAGATCTTCAAGATAACAGATTATATGGCCACGGATTTTCGCTTTGGCAGACGCTTTTCGTTCCTTCTTCCCAACCGATCAAATTGGCCCCGAGAGAGGAGTTGAAAATTGGCCCTGAGAGAGGAGTTGAAGTGCATCATAGCACTAATGAACTAACTTAGATGAAAATGTCCATGAAATTAGTGGAGAAAATTCTGAAGTTGCAATGGATGTTTGGCCCAAAGTCTTTCATTCTGAGATCTTTGCCATCGAAGTCTGCGCCCGTCACTTTTTGGTACATAGTCCTCGGGAGGCCAACTTCAGGCTATGTTTATGGTTACGTTTCGAATGAGTAGATCTGGAAACGTTATATTGAGCGAATTTAAAAGATGCTTAAATAAATTTTTACGTGTTTAATGGGTTTCCCATAATCCAGAGACTTGATATAAGACACTTTTGGATTCAATGTTTAGCTTGTCGGCTATGTTAGTTTAAATGTAGAAATGTACAAAAACGACTTCAACGCGGTCACATACTATTCTATAGTGCTTCCACAAAACCTATTCTTGTAATTTATTAAATTTTCACTTGTTTGTTTTATGAATTGTTGTGCAGACAGTTCTGTTTTTTTCTTTTAATTATCGGTTGCAATAGTTCAACTAAAAGGAAAATTTTGTAAAATGAAATTATAATTTGCAATAAAGAAATTTCCATAACAATACATATAAATTGTGAATGCAAAACTTCAGAATATAATTGCTAATCGCTTGTCAGTTATGTTTTGCAATTGGCAAAATCCTTAGTAAAAATTTTGCATTTAATTAAATGCTTTTACTATTCAGTTTCTTTGCTGTGGAAATTTTTGCCATTGTTTTTCCGCAAAAAAAAAAATAAAACAAAAAAATGTTCGCATACAAATTAATGCCAGTCGTACAAATCGGAAATGTTAAATTCAAATGAGAGGCAGTCCAGCAGCAGAACTCGAACAAAAAAAGAGAAAAGCATCGACGTTTATACCATACATACACATACATATAGATTCCCTACACACCTACACACACCATCATACCCAGTCGCACATTTAAAATTGTCGTCACTTATGTCCTTTTAGTTTTTAAACGTATTTGCATATTTATCCCACATACGCGCACAGATGTCCTTGTTAAAATGTTCGTGTGTTGTGCACAATAGGGATTTTGTCGAACACTCTCTGCTGCATATGTACCCAAATAAAATGCAAAAAAAAAAAAAAAAACATTGAATCTTGTGCTGTTTAGTGCTTTGGGAAAAGAATGAACACAATTTTTGGGAAAATATTTTTATTTATACTTCAACTTGCTAAAATTTAAAAGCTGCATTTAAATTTTTTTGTTTGTAATAAAACAGGAAAAATGAAAAAAAAAAAAAAGTCCAAGTAGCCTTTAAAGTTTAACATATTTCAGTGCTGTGAATGTATAATTTGTTCCAGACAAACGATATTCCGCCCCATCGCTTATTGCTACTTTATAAATACAAGAAAGAATGCTGAAGTCGAGTACGCGCGACTACAAGATACCTTGTATCCAATTTTTATGTACCTTAAATTAAGTCCTATATTATTACCATTCCTCATTGAATTTGGTTTTCATACAAAAAATTAAAAAATGAGGTATATATGAGTATGGAGCTATACCAAAAATTTGTTTTGGTCCTACCCATATTGATATATTTCATTGGGACTATAATAGGCATTCTATAAAATTTCCTAGAATAAGAATCAATGACGTTTTCAAGCAAAAACTCAAAATTTTGGGGTGAATTTGTATGGGGTACCCCTTAAAAGATTAGAAGCACGTGACCAGCCCAGTGCAATCGTTTGTACTTAATGCGCCTGACTATATCGATGTCATCATATAGCTGAATACGAATATATAGCGAATACTCGTTGTCCACACTGACAGGACCAAAGATTTTACGAAGAATTTTTCTCTCAAATGTTTCCTATGAACCATGTTTCTGCGCCATACATCAGGACTGGGATAACTAGCGTGTTATAGAGTTTCTGGATAAGACTCTACTTAGCATTTGCTTACCGAGACCAAAGTAGCATCGGTTAGCCAGAGTAATTTTTCGACTAATTTCTAGGCTCTTATTATTGCTTTTTTTTTTTTGAGAGCCCAAGTAGACGATGGTAAAATTTCCCATATTCACAAAATCCTTAGGTCGTGTTATTGATTTGCGAGAGGTCACCAAGTACTTCGTCTTACATTCGATCACCACTAGTCCCATTGAGAGTAATTTCTCTTCATTCTCTTTGTAAGCCTTGCTGACTTTTGTTAGCGTGTTGAAAGCGGCTTTGAAATCGACAAAATGGTAATGTGTGTCGATCTGCTTCTCCTTGGTCTTTTCCAGCCTTTGTATTTGTCTTCTTTTAGCCTTTGTATAGCTTCTAAGACCTCGTCAAAGTCTGGTGGCTCTACAGGAGTGGCATCAGCAGTCGGGGAAGCTAGATATTCATCTTCTCCGCTGTCGGTATCGCCCCCAAGTTTGGTAGAGAAGTGGTTCCTCTATATCATAAGTGACTCATGGATAAATATCACCACGTTTCCATGCGCATATTTACAGAACGATTCTCCGGGCTTATGACTTTCGGTCAAACGCTTGATTCTTTGATAGAATTTTCGAGCCTTATTTTCGTCGCACATTATCTCAACTTCTTCCAGCTCATGCCCTACTACGTCTTTCTTTTTGCGTTTGAAAAGACGTTTTTCCAATTTCCTCGATACCTCAACAACAGCTCGTGCTGCTCCCGCTTGCAGGGTTCGCTAATAGGCAATGTTCTTTTCTACCGTAGCAATGCGACATTTCTCATCGTACCAAGTTTGCCTCCGAGGTCTAGTATAACCAACAACCTTCTTGACCGCCGTACTTAATGAGTTGGAGATATGCTTCCACTAATCTTTTATACAGTCGAATGCCGGAGTGGTCTCTCCAAGCAGTTTAGAGACCCTTGTTGAGAAACATTCAGCCCCTTAAAATGAGGCTAGATAAAAACTGTTTGCAAGAGCACATTTAACGGCTTGGAAGACTCTAAATTTTATATATGGTAGCTTTACCTCTTATAGTCTTCGAGAACTGCTAGGTAAATAAGTTAAAGTATTTTCATTCCAACAGAAAATTTAAAGTTTTTACCTAAAGCAAAAACATTTTTATGTTATTCTAGTATATATGAATACATTATAAATTCCGATACAACTCATTCCACCTGTAACCAACATTTTCATCTTAAATTCATTCAAATATTTGAAAATTGAATTAAACCACAAAGATTCTCGCTGCATATTTTAACAGCTCAGCGTATTGCAAAATATTCAAAGCTAAATTTGTATTAAATATTCATTATAATTTCAATCTTATTACAATTACAACAATTACGTTTCGCAAAGCAACAATTAATCCTTCCACAAAAAATTACTTTGTAAACAAATATTTTCTTAAATAAAAATGCGTACTCTTAAAATTAAATGAAAAGAGCGCAAAATGCTGCGAAACTGTGCGAAAAACTGTTATACTGTTGTATTTGATTGCATACTTTTCCACGCCGACATGCCTAGTTAGGTCAGTAGTGCCGACATTGTCGTTGTGTGAGTATCTCTCGGTGGTCGGTTGCGCGTGTTTTTTGTTGTTTTCTCTTTTTATCTCTTTTGTGTCGCAAATTGTTGTGTGTTGGACAGCTGACCGCGTGATTAACTGACTTTCCGCCAAAAACTTAAATATTTGAACAATAAACGTGTACATTTACAAAACCCAACAATAGCCACGCCCCTTTATGCAAACAAATGTTTACAAGGCAAAATGCCATCAGAAATATTTGTGGAAAATTAGAAAATGCCAACAATGCGGATGAGTTTAAGTTTTTATTTTTTTTTTGAGAAAATAATAAATGAAAGAAAATCGGAAGTGTAAAAGGTGATTTAAAAAGTTGTCTTTGTGTGAGTGTATATTTTGGTACAGTGTGTGTGTGTGTGTTTGTGTTATAGCGTAATAAAAGTTTACAAACGCCTGTAATTAATGTGCTTCTTGAAGTTGCTTCGGTTGCGGCTATGCTTTCCGCTGTGATAAGAATTTAATTTGCAAAACTTTTGAAGAATATACACGATATTGATTTCATTTCGAATTATTTAAGCGAGACGAAATAGAAAAGTTTAAATATTTTTTTTTTTACTTAAGTAATTTAAACCCAAAAAGACACAAACTCCTAACTGGCCTCTTGCTTTTACCGGTTTTTTTCAAAATAAGAAAATGACGATTTTCTTCATCTTAAATTGTACAAAAATAAACACTATCATTGCTTGTGGCCGTGCCATCGCCATCGTCAGTAAATCCCCTGAGTAAATCCTGTAATCAAAGTGAACCTTTCAACAACGTTGCGTTTCCTTGAAATATTCTTCAAATTAAATTGGCGTTCAAATGTCCTTGTTATTCTTATTATTGCTGTTGTGGTTGTTGTTGTTGCTTTTTCTGTATGCGCATGAGTAAATCTAGAAAATAACTGAATGAATTTCAGTTTGGGTAAAGTTGATTTCACCGTAAATTCGTTGCTTTTTTTTTTTTTTTTTTTGAATGATTTTATAGAATACATTTTGTGGTGCTTTCAATGAATTGAGCTGAAAAAATCGTTTTCCATGAAATATTTTTAAGCTAAGTCGAAAATTGGACGTTGAATACAAAATTCTACTAAATACGAATTTGTAAAGTGTTTAGAAAAATATTCAAGCAATTAAAAAAAATGGTAATAGAATAAAAATTAAATAAGTAAATAAATAAAAAAACAAGAAAAAACGTTAACTTCGGTAGCACCGAAGCTCAAGTACCCACCACACGAAACTTTATTCATTTTCTTGAAAAAATAAAAAAATAGAAGGTGAGTTTGTATGGGTCCATATGTTATAGTGGCTCGATCCTTGTCATATCGGTAGTATATTTATAGGATAACAGTAGAAGTGATTTTACACAGATTGGAGTGAATATATCCATAAATAAGAATTATTTTCATACAAAATCTGAAAAATGGGCGCTTGGTTTGTATGGGGGCCATATCAAAATATGGGCGTGGCACCTTTCTTTTGAAATTGGATGTCATTAGAAGTGCTTTTACCCATATTTGTAGTAAATACATTTTCAAATAATATCAATTTTCATACAAAAAATCGAGAAAAATGGTAAGTTTGCATGGGGGCTATATCTAAAAATGGGCGTGGTACCTTTCTTCTGATATTGGATGGATGGATATTGGATTAAAAGTGTTTTTACCCGATTTGTAGTCAAAACATTAATAAATAATAACTATTTTCGCACAAAAAAATCGAAAAAAATGGTAAGTTTGTATGGGGGCTATATCTAAAAGGGGGCGTGGCACCTTGGTTCTGCTATACAAACTGCCTAGGAACACAAAAAGCTTAAGTTTAAAGTTTCAGGTCAATATCTTTAAAACTTTCCGAGAAAAACGCATTGCAACAGATGGACGGACAGACGGACAGACAGACAGACAGACAGACGGACATAGCTAAATCGATTCGTCTCGACGAGCTGATCAATAATATATATACTTTATGGGGTCTCCGATGCCTCCTTTAATGCGTTACAAACTTTCCGACAAACTGATAATACCCTTCACACTATGTGTGGCGGGTATAATAATAATAATAACAAGAAAAAACGTTAACTTCGGTAGAACCGAAGCTTAAATACCCGTCACACGAATCTTTAAAGAGTTTATGTGTAATCATTAGTGGTCACCTAAATTACATACAATATTAATTTAAAATTTTGAGCTAAAAATAGAGATATGTATAACAACATATTTCTCGAAAATATCTGGAAATAGGCGGTAAGTTTGTATGGAAGAAACACCTAAAAATGGGCGTGGCACCATGATATTGGAAGAGTTTTTACCCAATATGGAGTAAATTCATGAATAAATAATTACCATTTTCATACAAAAATTCGAAAATGGGCGGACATTTTGTATGGGGGCTATGTCAAAAAATGGGCGTGGCACATCTGATTTGACAAAGGATGACATTAGAATGTTTTTAGCCAAATTGGAGTGAATGTATGCATAAATAATAACTATTTTCATACAAAAAATCGGAAAAACGGAGAGTTTATATGGGGGCTACACCTAAAAGAGGGCGTGGCATCTTGGTTTTAACACTGGATGACAAAAGAAATATTTTTACCCAATTGGGAGCGAATACATTCATAAATAATTAGTATTTTTATACAAAAAATCGAAAAAAAAACGGTACGTTTGTATAGGGGCTATACCTAAAAATGGGCGTGGCACTTTCATTCTCGAACTTAACATAGTCGTTGCCGAGAAAAGCTTAAGTTCCAAATTTCAGCTTAATATCTTTATATCTTCAACAAAAAAGATGCCTAGAAATATACAGACAGACAGACAGACAGACGGACA
The DNA here is from genome assembly GCA_018903435.1 of Leucophenga varia. Classification (NCBI taxonomy): domain Eukaryota; kingdom Metazoa; phylum Arthropoda; class Insecta; order Diptera; family Drosophilidae; genus Leucophenga; species Leucophenga varia. Next base: position 172,497 of record JAEIFJ010000820.1, read on the forward strand.
GACGGACATGGCTAGATCGATTCGTCTCGTCGAGCTGATCAAGAATATATATACTTTATGGAGTCTACGTCTCCTTCGATGCGTTACAAACTTTCAGACAAACTGAATATACCCTTCACACTATGTGTGGCGGGTATAATAAAAAAGAACGCTGAAGTCGAGTATGCTCGATACCCCGTATCCAACCTTTATGTATCTTCATTTAAGTCTATTCTTAGTACCATACTTTATTGTATTTAATTTTCATACAAAACCTCAAAAATGTGTAAATTTGTACCTAAAAGTTGTTTGGTCCTACCCATATTTGGATATTTCTTTGGGCCTATCATATACATAATTTATGGTAAATTTTGAGTTCTTAGATTAATAAACAATGAAGTTTTTATACTTAAAATTGTTTAGTTTATGGGTCCGGAGGAGAACCGTTTATAAGTGATTACTTGACGGTTTAGGAGAGTCTAAGTTTCAAATATGGTGTCTTCGAGATAATCCGTCTCATACAGCAGACAGCAGAACATACGGACGGATATATAAAGCTATATCGGCTCTCCTATCAATGCTGATCAAAAAAAAATATAAATTCATTGTAGGGTCTATCATGTCCCATTCTGCCAGTTACATGCTTTTGGGAAGAAGTTCAACTTTTCGGTGAAGCAGATCCAGCGGGTGCTCTCTACATAGGCAGCGGGGGACAGCGTTGTTGTTCATCAGATTTATGGCAAAGCGGTTGGTATGCCTACCCAGTCACTCCAGTTAGGCTTTGGCAAGCCTGGGGATCTCCTGATGGTCCCAAGAGACTCCGAGTTCATTGTGTACATCGCTATTCGTATGGAACGGGGGGCACAGTGGAAAGTAATCTGTTTTACAATTTCTGTATCAATTCAAAGTTGCTATGGCTGGTAGTGCCCGAAACTAAGATTCCATACGTCCAAATGGGCTTTAATATGAACATACTATATATATTATATAAGAAGCTTGGCGGGTAGCCTCAAAGTAAATCTTTTTCCTAGAAGCCATAGATACTTTTTCAATCTAACATTCAATTTATTTTTCTTATGATTAAGAGAGATCTCAATGTTATTATTGTATCGAGTTTCAGATCCAGTTACTTGGCACTGTTAACCTCAACTTCATAGGGAAAATATTGTTTGCGCTGATTTCTCCGGTTTGCCCAATATATTTCATCTTTGTGACCGAATCAAAATTGAAGTTGTTCTTGAAAAAATGAGACATTCCAAATATGAGATAAATTAGAAAATGGGCGTCGGGACGGGAATACCGCGGTATCCCGTTGGTCAATACTGCACTGTTTAGTTTTAAGCTTTTTGCTTAATAAATCAAACAAATATTTGGGTTTTTATAATTAAAAGTAAGCGGTATCCGCGGCGCCCAGCGGGAACCACGGGATTCCCGTCCCGATGCCAATCTCTTTGATTTATAACATAAAAACAAAAACAGGCATAAATTGTTGTGACTGAGAGTGAAGCCTTTGTAGACTGCTTTTATATATATGTATGGCCATTACAGCTTACTATAAGCGTAGGCATCCATTAACCCAGCTGGTATGGTCCAATGCTACTCGATACCAATTCTGGATCCCAATCTTCCGAATTGGAATTTTTTTATACTATGGAACGTTTCTTTTTTTTTTACTAGCAATTGATAAGCGTGGCGAATTTGTAAATATTTTTATGGGTTGTCCTACAATTCCATTAATACACTACAAACTTACAATACCCGAATGAATCAATGTATTTGTTTTCATATCAGCTAATCCAATAAATAAAACAAGAAAAAAAAACCAGAAGTCCATCCGATTCCAAGAAACCCTGTAGTCCCTGTATGGAAAAAATTTTTCAACAAAATTATTATGGTCCTATTCTTGATCTATTTCGCAAATAAGAAACCCCGTATTTTTTTAATCAGTTAATATTTAATGGTACCGCCAAGTCCCTAAAGTTTCCATGATTTATTCATGGGGAAATAAATTGTTTTCTTAAATTTACTGTAGAAAGTACATGGGAAACTTCAACAACAAGCCTAGGGGTGGGACCATAAAAATTTTGTTACAAAATGTTTAAAAAACAATCCTAGGCGGTGGGACCACCCTAGGCTATAGTCATGTTGCGACATTTCATTTGGATTTGTTTTAGATTATTCACCGTGAAACCGTTATATAAAAAGTCCATATAAGCAATTTTATTTACATATGTAAATGGTATAAAAGTTTTTGAAAAAGTTAAATTGCAGTTACACAAAGTGTTTCTTTGCAAGTTTACTTTCATTTTAATTTCTGTGTTTTACACACAAAATAATAATAGTAAATTTGAACGCATAAAATATTTAACAAATGCAATGCATGTAAAAAGCAACTTAAAGAAAAGTTTGTGCAACAACTTTCGGAATAGTAAAAACAAAAAAAAAAAACATTTTATTTTATTTTTGTTCTCAAAATAGGGAAAAAGCAAAAGAGATACTTAAAAAAATGGTTTTTATAGTGGTAGTCATAAGTTGGATAAAAAAAAAAAACTTATAAACTACACAACTTCTTTCATTCAAATGTCAAGCATCCCTCCGCTCCATACACTTCTTTACATGCCACACCATACGCAATCAACTTCTGTGAAAATCATTTAAAATTTTGTGTGTGTGTGAAAAGCGTTTTTTGAAAAAAATTTTAGACTCGTCAAAAATTCTGAGATTTTAATTTTTCTAAAATGCAAATTGTTAAGTAGTTGACAATTTGAGCAAACAAATTCGTATATAAAGTGAAAGCACTGAGCAAATATCTGTGAAAGTGTAAATGCAAAAGCATATACAAATTTAAAGTGTATGTGTGGGTGTGTGTGTGTATCTGTGTTTATGTACTTTGTTTAAAATAAATTTTTAGATTGTACATACATATGTAAAAAACAGCATCATGTAGCACATACGAGGTGTGTTCAAACATTATCGCGAATTTTAAATTTTCGCGGGTTAGGTATATTTGAATTTCGATTTTTTTGTGGCAAAGCTCGGCCATTTTGAATGTTCACTTAATTGTTGACAGCTGTTTTGCTTGCACGTGTTTTGGATCGTCTTCGATTTTTACCTATTCAAAAAAATGGATCAAAGAACCTGTATCAAATTTTTTTTTTTCTGAATGGAATAAAAATATAGAAGAAGGCTTATGGGGACCGAGCTCTACCAAAATCAACAACATTTGATTGGTATAAATTGTTGAAAGAAGGTTGCGAACGTGTTGAAGACGAAGAGCTCCCTGATCAACCATCGACCTCAACGGACGATGCTCACATCCAAAAAGTAAAAGAATTAGTGCTTGCACACCGTCGATTAACTATGAGAGACATTGCTGATGAAATTGGCGTATCGAAAGGATCAATTAATACAATTTTGAAGGATGTTTTGGGCCTCAAACGTGCCAAGTCTCGGTTGGTACCAAAAATGATGATTTTTTTTAAAAACTGAACTGATTTTTCGTGAAATTTTTTGCCAAAAATCCAACCAATATCATTCCGCAACCACCGTATTCGCTTGATTTGGCACCGACTGGCTATTCCCAAAACTCAAGAGACCACTCCGGGGAACGCGTTTCGAGTCGATTGAGGAGATAAAAGCTAAATCGAAGAAGGCGCTGATGGCTATACCGGAAAGGGACTATTTGGCATGTTTCAAGGATTGGAAAAAACGTTGGCATAGGTGTATTTTATCGGGAGGGGATTACTTTAAAGGGGACAAAATAGATATTCATGAAAAAGTAAATAATTAAAAAAAAAAAACACAAAATATGCGATACTTTTTGAACACACCTCGTACTTTTTGAACACACCTCGCATATGAATGTATGCTTATAAGTTTGTTTGCATTGCTTTATAGATACAGTTTAAGAAAAGACTTGTCCTAAATAATTTCATTAACATATTCGCGAAATTGTAAATGATACAAAGCAGATTTATATCTTACTAGCAGATACCCGGCGTGTGCTACTACGTTGCACGGGCGTTTTGGCTGCTCTTTCAGCTCTTTTCCGTTTCGTATCTGCTGTGTTTTGTACAATTTCAGTTCTTTTTGATGGCATTTTTAGTATTTGATTTGTTTGCAGCGCAACCAAAATGGTTTGGGGCTAACTTAAAAACATACTAAAAAATACCATTTTTATACCCGTTACACAAAGTGTAAACGGGTATATTCAGTTTGTCCGAAAGTTTGCAACGCATTGAAGGAGACATCGGAGACCCCATAAAGTATATATATTATTGATCAGCTCGATGAGACGAATCGATTTAGCCATGTCCGTCTGTCTGTCCGTCTGTCCGTCTGTCTGTTGCGATGGCTGTTACTCGGAAAGTTTTAAAGATATTGACCTGAAATTCGAAACTTAAGCTTTTTGTGCTCCTAGTTAGTTTGTATACCAGAACCAAGGTGCCACGCCCATTTTTAGATATAGCCCCCATACAAACTTACCACTTTTTTCGACTTTTTGTATGAAAAAAGTTATTATTTATAAATGCTTTTACTACAATATAGGGTAAAAACACTTCTTATGGCATCCAATATCAAAAGAATGTTGCCACGCCCATTTTCAGATATAGCCCCCATACAAACTTAACGCTTTTTTCGATTTTTGTATGAAAATACGTATTATTTATGAATATATTTAATCCAAATAGGGTAAGAACACTTTTTATGTCATCCAATGTTAAATCTAAGGCGCCACGCCCATTTTTATGTATAGCCTCCATACAAACTTACCGCCCATTTTCGAGTTTTTATATCAAAACATTTACTATTTCTGAATGAATTCAATTAAATTTGGTAAAATCAATTCTAATGTCCACCTAAGTGAACACTTTCTATATGGTAAGGATCGGGCAAATATAACATAAAGCCTCCATACAAATTTGACCAAATTCATCGTGAAATTTAATCTAAACACCTGGTGAACATATAAACTATTAAAAGTGTTGTGTAACGGGTATTTCAGCTTCGGTTCCACCGAAGTTAAAGTTTTTTCTTGTTTATCTTACCCATATTGGGAAAGCAGCTGTTTTTTTTATTTTTATACCTGTTACACTAGTGTAAACAGGTATATTAAGTTTGTCGGAAAGTTTGTAACGCATTAAAGGAGGCACCGGAGACCCTTTAAAGTATATTTATTCTTGATCACCTCGACGAGATGAATCGATTTAGCCATGTCCGTCTGTCTGTCCGTCTGTCCGCCCGTCCGTCCGTCTGTCCGTCTGTCTGTGTGTTGCTGCGCGATTTATTCGCTCAGTTTAAAAGATATTGGGCTGAAATTTTAAACTTAAGCTATTCTAGGCCCTGTGTACTTCCTGTGTAAGAATCAATGTGCCACGCCCACTTTTAGGTATAGCTCCCATACAAAAAGTTCAACATTTTGTCAAGTTCCTATAAGAAAAAAATGTATTTATAAAGCGAATGGCTTCAAATATGGTTAAAATGTTTTTTATACCATGCCAAAACTTCAGTTTAAAATTGGTCCAAATCGGACCGCGAATTCCTAAATTTTTAAGAGCATATTTAATTTGTTTAGTATTTTGAAATAAAATTTAATACAAATGCTGCACACGAAGGTCTATCAACGTCAAATGATGTGTAACAGGTATATAAGCTTCGGTCCAACCGAAGTTAACTATTTTTCTTGTTTAATTTTTTTTTTTGTTTATGTTAAAAAAGAAAAACATTTTTGTATGGGAAAATTAGAAAATAGACTTCTTAAATGCATTGAGCATTGTTTTGGTGGAATTTCAATTTACTTGCGTTGTTTACTTTCAAGTGTAGCCGGTTTGGGGCTCATCGTTTGAACGGTTTCAACTTAAATAGCGGACATAGAAACATTTTTACTATTATATATATACAGATAAAGGGTGTCCCAAAATTTTCACAAGATTTGCAATAAAGTGCTGGCAACCCTTAAAAAATTTCTATCGTGTACTATCGTATTCTAAATTGTTAATTTTCAGAGATTCCACCATTTTATACAAATCCTGCGTTAATTCTGGGACTCGTTGAAGCTTGAAATTAAGATAAAATATTTGTTATTTGCTACAATAATATTGGATTAGACCATCTTCATGAAAAAAAGTGATTTAAATGTTTGCATTAAAATCTTGACCTGGCAATGCCGAAGCAAACTAGTTTTTAACTTTAACACTCATAGAAAACACACACACTCACATCTAAACAGCGAAACATTTACAAAGCCATTTTTGCTTAAAGTTATGCGCTTCGAGAAGTTGTATGCATTTCGCGTTATAAATTTATTTTTATAACCGCCACACATGATGTAAACGAGTATTAACATTTTGACAGAAAGTTTGTAAAGCATAAAAAAGGAGACATCGAAGAACCCATAAAATGTATATATTCTTAATCAGCTTGACGAGACGAGTCGATGTAGTCATTTATGCGTTTCATTCGCTTTGTGTTTAAGATATTGACCTGTCCCAGCATTTAAAGGTGATAAAGCCAAAGTAACACACCAATTTTTAGGCATAGCTCCCATACGATTTTCCTGGTTATTTTTGAGTTTTTGTATGAAAATACTTATTATTTCTGCTTTTTTAGCCCGAAGTAATGTGTATATCAGAACCAAGGTGTCACTCCCATTTTTAGGTATAGCCTCCAGATAAACCTACCGCCCATTTTCGAGTCTTTGTATGAAAATACTTATTATTTATGAATGTATTCACTCATAAGTAGGAAAAACCGATTCTAGTGTCATGTTATGTAAACACTATCGGGCACCTATGTATACAAACTTTATACAAATTAAACTCGCATTAATTAATATAAAAAAATATATATATACATATCAGTATTTTTCGTTAACATTTGACATATTTGCTTCTTATGTGATCCCGAACATTGTGTCTAAAACTGAGTTGTATTGGATCTTGAACCCCTACCTAACCTCTTTACGAAATTCTATATACGTCACTGATCACCATAAACTATATATTAACTATTCAAAGTTTCGTGTGGAGGGTATTCAAGCTTCGGTCTTGTCGAAGTTATTGTTTCCCTTATTTTTTTTTCTTTTTATTATTATTATTATTATTTTTTTTTTTACTGTTAAATTTATTTTAAATATATGGTTTTTTACAATCTATATATATAAAAGAAAGTCGTGTTAGTTACACCACTTATAACTCAAGAACGGCAGAACAGATTTGGCTGAAAATTGGTAGGGAGGTAGCTTAGAGCCAGGAGACGCACATAGGATACTTTTTATCCCGGGATTTTGGAAAATTTTGTCCCGGGGCCTAATGGGGGCCTTAAAACCGGAAAAGCCATATCTTTGAAGTGAATAGACGTAGAGCCTTGAAACAGAGCTCATTTGAAAGATGGTTAAAAACATTTTTGGCGTTCAAGGTGTTCAAGAGATTTCGGAATTTGGACCTGGGACCCAATATAAATTTTTTGACCAATTTTTTTTTTTTTTATTACAAGTGGCCGGGGCTTAATGGGAGCTTTGAAAAAAGTAAAATCTTTGGATTGAATAGACGTAGAGACTTAAAACTTGCCGCATTTGAATGATGGTTAGTCGTGTTTAGGGAATTCCAAAATTTGAACCCAAATTTTTTGAACAATTTATATTTAGCCAACAAATAGAAACAAAAAAAAAAAAACGCGAGCAAAGCCGCGGGTAGATTCTAGTGTACATATAGAATAAGAGTGTAGAAGAAAGCAATGAAAGAAGAAATTGGGTAAAATACATAAAAATAACGATGTCACATATGTATGATTCGATTTGGAATAAAATATATTTAAAAATATTAATATTTTTTAGTTTTGTTTATTTTAGAAACTTTATGTTTCATAGAATCCTATTAAATCTGTGTTGAAAAGGAAAAAGTGCTTAAGTCGACTTAAGCACAAATTGAGATAAGTATATCACGCTGATCTCCATAACGAAAAGTGTCTCCATGCATAATTTGAATTATTTTTGACTATTTTTCAGGAAGTTATAGACAAATTAATTTTTGCTTGATCTCACTTTTGCAAACAATTTCAAATTTTTTTAAACAGTGTTATTTTTACTGTACATATATCATTGAGCAGAGGAGCACTATGGCGGGGATTTTGGAAAATTTGGCCTAGGCCCTAATGAGGGCCTAAAGGAGGCCTTGAAACTGGACGGTCATATCTTTGCATTGAAAAGACGTAGAGACTTGAAACTGTGTGCATTTGAAAAATGGTTAAAAAATATTTTAGGCGTGTTCAAGTAATTTCTGGAATTGGGAACCTGGGACCCATGGGTGGACCCAAAATAGATTTTTTATACAAATTTTTTTTTTTTAGACTTCAAGGGATCACTTAGACGTGATTTTGTAAAATGTTAACCCGGAGCCTTATGGGGGCCTTGAAACCAGAAAAAACACATCTTTGGAATAAATAGACGTAGAGTCTTGAAACTGGGCGTTTTTGAAAGATGGTTAAGAAATATTTTAGGCGTGTTCAAGGGATTTCCGAAATTTGGACCTGGGACTTATTGGTGGACCCAAAATAGATTTTTTGACCAATTTTTTTTTTTTTTTTTTGTTTTAGGTGAACACTGAGACGGTATTTTGGAACATTTTGACCTGGTGCCTAATGGGGGCCTTGAAAAAGAAAAGTCATATCTTGATTGAATAGACTTAGAGACTTAGAACTACTCGCATTTGAAAGATGTTTAGAAAATATTTTAAGCGTGATCAGACATTTCAGAAATTTGGAACCAAAATAGATCTTTTGATCAATTTATATTTAGTTGACAAATAGAAGTAAAAAAAAAAAAATTTTTTTTTTTATTAAATAAACAAAATACTGCAATTTGTATTCTTTATTTGTAGCAAACCGATCCGGAATTCTTACTCATGGATTACAATTCATGAATTATAAATTTATATAAATTACATTCATCCGTCCAAGCAATGCAATATTTGTTGCTGTTGTTTTAAATGCAATTTAATTTCAGCGTTACAAACTTCGCTTTTTTTTGTTTCTAATTTATGGAAGACAAGAAATTACATCAAAATTATAATTAGTTTTCTTCAATCATCTTCCATGAATCCATTTTGCAAGTGACAAAATAAAATGTAATTTCCACGAGTACATATGTATGTATGTATGTACAATACATATAACTATACATATATGAATGTAGCTACGTTTTTGCATGCCTTCTGAGATATTCATATGAAAATATCTTCTCTGCTATGCATATAAGTAAAATTTAATCTAAAGATACAGCACAGCACACATAAATAAAAAATCTTGTTGCTTTTTATTATTTTTTTTTTTTTTTTTTTATGACATTTGAAATGAAAAACCGCAAAAACAAAGCGCGTTAGTAAAAAGCAGCATGAACTTGGCTCAGACTCAATGAAAGTTAAATGAAAAATATTAGAAAAAGTCAGAAGAAGCAAAAAAAAAAATCAAAGCCAAAACCGTTTAACACGGCAAAAAAAAAAAAAAAAAAAAAAAAACTGAAACTGTGTTAAGTTTGTTTGTGTATTCTCAGCAAAATTCTTTCCATTCCAAAAATGTTTATATGGATACACACGTTTAATATTTTCATATTTTGTGTTCATCCTTTTCTATTTTTTTTTTTTTTTGCCAAAATAAACGTTGACTTAGAAAAATAATCCCAACGAATGGGATAGCGGGTTTTTTTTACTTTGGGCGGTTGGCTGTGGTTAAAGTCATGTCAGTGCATTTTATATTTATTTAACTAGCAGAAATTTTACGCGTTTTCCGTAAAGTCACAAAAAGTTGGAAATGTGGCTTAAAGTAGGAAAGCGGAAAGCGCATGTAACATTTTCAATGGAGTGAAAAGAAGAACGTTGTAACTTTAATGACAGAATTCACATTAATAGTAAAGTTGCACGTGTGTTAAAAAATATTTTGAATGTGCCATAAATATAAAAAGTATTTAAATTTTGTACTTTACTAGTTTACAAACATAAACGAAAAAAAGTTTATTTACTTTAAAAGTTAAGAAAAATATTCCACATAAATTTACCCAAAAAAACATAATAGAACGCCTCAATCAGCTAATTTCTAGAAAAATTTTCCAGTAATGTATGTTTAAGAAAAATATATGGAAAAAAATGAAACAAACCAAACTTTTGAATCCAAACAACAGAAAATAAAAACATGTTTCAAAAAATTTAATTTCTAAGAAGTAATGTCATACCTCAAACCAAACCAATAGTCAAGTCACAGACAAAGCGATCAATTGGTGACAGCCAATAAGGGTTACGGTAAAGATACTTTTCTTAGGTCGGTCTATTGAACCACTTTGAGATGCAAGATCTAAATGCATAGGGAGTTGCAAAGCACGGCCATTGATATCACTTAACAGTGATTTCGATACTGTCAACATTTTTTGACCTAATACGAGGTGTGTTCAAAAAGTATCGCGTATTTTGTGTTTTTTTTTTTAAATTATTTATTTATTCATGAATATCTATTTTGTCCCCTTTAAAGTAATCCCTCCCGATAAAATACACATTTGCCCACGTTTTCCTCTCCAATCCTCGAAACATGCCAAATAGTCCCTTTCCGGTATAGCCATCAGCGCCTTCTTCGATTTAGCTTTTATCTCCTCAATCGACTCGAAACGCGTTCCCCGAGTAGTCTCTTGAGTTTTGGGAATAGCCAGAAGTCACACGGTGCCAAATCAAGCGAATACGGTAGTTGCGGAACGATATTGGTTGGATTTTTGGCAAAAAAGTCACGAAAATCAGTACAGTTTTAAAAAAAAAAATCATCATTTTTTTTAGCAACCGAGACTTGACACGTTTGAGGCCCAAAACATCCTTCAAAATTGTCGATACGCCAATTTCATCAGCAATGTCTCTCATAGTAAATCGACGACTAATTCTTTTACTTTTTGGATGTGAGCATCGTCCGTTGAGGTCGATGGTTGATCAGGGAGCTCTTCGTCTTCAACACGTTCGCAACCTTCTTTCAACAATCTTATACCAATCAAATGTTGTTGATTTTGGTGTAGAACTCAGTCCCCATAAGCCTTCTTTAACATTTTTATTCCATTTATTCCATTCAGAAAAAAAAAATTTGATACACGTTCTTTGATCCATTTTTTTGAATAGGTAAAAATCGAAGACGATCCAAAACACGTGCAAGCAAAGCAGCTGTCAACAATTAAGTGAACATTCTAAATGGCCGAGTACCAACATAACGCCACAAAAACATCGAAATTCGAATATACGTAACCCGCGAAAATTCAAAATTCGCGATAATGTTTGAAGCAGTCGTCCCCGTATTTCGCTTGTTTCGTACTCATTTGAAATGACTCGTTTATTGGCTGACGGCTATGCAAGTATTCATTGCGAATCGGAGTAATTGAGTAACTCGCCATTTTTCACATGATTTTTCAGTAGAACTTTCATTTATTTTTCATTTTCTCAATTCTACTATAAAATAATCATAATAATTTCTCATTATCATCGAAGAATTTTTACCAAAAAATTAAATGTTTTTGGAACGGGCTCCAACTCTCCAATTCCCTTTTAATCTTTTTAAAACTCCAAAAACCATTTTTTTTTTGGGCAGGCAAAAATTTTTGTTTATTTAATGTAAATCCTATAATCTTGAGGTGTAATTTAATATGCTTTTAGAGACTCCATTCGAGAATATTTCAAGAGCTGGTTTTTGTGGTTGTTTTGACTCCCAAAAAGGCGTGTTTCAAAACTTCAAATATTCTCCTTTAAAACTGTCAGTGAAAACATTGAGATACATTTCTCCAAACCAAAAATTTATCGAAAATTTAAGGCTAAATGTAGAGATATAGCAAAATTTTTCTTGAAAAAATCAAAAAAATGGGAGGTTTGGTGGAAAAATGGGTATGACTCCTAGGTTTCTAAGAAAAACACATTGGATTAGTTTTCATATCAATGGCATATTGGTCAATAAAAGCCTTTTAGCAGAATATCCATAGTTCAAAATGTAAACAAGATAGCCGGTTAGTCTTTTCGAAAACTGTAAATTGTTCCGAAATTCTATCATATTTTGCTACAACTTGCTATTACTATGTTTAGTAATATTGACAAGGGCTGAGGAGTTTAAATAAAAAAAAGGAAAACATTGACTTTGAAAGGACCAATGCTTAAATACCCTACACCCAAAAAAACGTTGAATTCTTTACATATAGTATGATAATCAGAGGCGTGGATATTATTAAAAGTGCTTTTGAATTCCTGAGAGTATGTACTGAGTTTTTGTCCCTGAAGGCTTTAAGGACCACTAAAGATTCATTGAAATGAAGTCATTTAGTTCAAAATAGTTCAAAATTTGTTCTTAGGCACCACTGGAAGATCTTTAATTTCCTTGAAACCCTCAAACAGAGTTTTCTTAATTTTTTCATCTCTGATACTACTTCTGTATTAGAATTATGAAAATATATACATTATTTAACACAATTGAGTAAATTTGAAAATTAATTTTTTTATTAATATTCCCACGAATATTAAAAAAAAAATGAATCAGTAAAAATTCACAATTCAAACAAATACACATCAAGTAATTTGCGCACCACAAAAGTGTTTAAAATGACAAAAAAAAATACCAAAGAAAAATTCGACCGAAATGAAGTTGACACATTTGGAACATTTTTGTGGGTGTAGCAGTTGGGTCAGCTAAATTTGTAACACTGTCAGCGGCATAGAAATGTTGTAATGCGTCCCATTTGCAAAACAAACCAACTAAAGCTTAACACATTGTTGTCGTTGTGTCGCGAATACCAATACGAATACAAATATGCATGCGCCTCACTAGCTTAGCCCTCATGTACTGGCGCCGCCAAGTGACACGCGCGGCTACAATGCACAAAAAGTATGCTACAGTTTGTACATATTCGCATATTTAAATACAGGCAAACAACACACAGCAGCAATGGCGGAATACAATGATGTACTCATCATGTTGATTCAGTGTTCGGCGCAATCGTAGAGTAAAACATTTGTTTGTGTTGCTTTGCTATTTGCTGTTACTGTTGCTTGCTAATGTTGCTGCCATTGTTGATGGCGGCGGCGGCGGTGGCGAGCACAACAGTTGTAGCTAGTGTTGACAAAAAGAGTGATTTTTTGATTGCGTCTGCAGTGACTGCAAACAGTGATAAAATCACAGTTCGTGAAAAACAATCAGCGATTTCTGAACAGGTTCACTGTTTGCGAAGAGCGATGCACAAAATCGTCGATAACTAAACAAGAAAATCGCAAATTACTGCTTTCAGTCGCAGTGCAATTTTTAAATCACTTTGAAAAAATCACCGAGAGTGTTTTTTTTGCTTACCCCAGCAACATCAAAAACGTGTTTTTTAGTGACAGTGATAAAATTGCAGTTCGCGAAACACAATCAGAGATCAGGTTTACTGTTCGCGAAGAGCGATACACAAAATCCCCGTAAAATGAACCTGTTCACTGAGGAAGAAAAAAATTACAAATTACTACTTTTAGGGGCATGCAATTTCTAAATCACTGTGAAAAAATCACCGAAAGTGATTTTTTTTGCCAACACTATTCGTAGCAACATCAAAAACGTGTTTTTAGTGACAGTGATAAAATTGCAGTTCGCGAAACACAATCAGAGATCAGGTTTACTGTTCGCGAAGAGCGATACACAAAATCGCCGATAAGTGAACATGTTTACTGAGGAACAAGAAAATTGCAAATTACTACTTTCAGTCGCAGTTCAATTTCCAAATCACTGTGAAAAAATCATCGAAAGTGATTTTTAAATCACTGTGAAAAAATCATTGAAAAGGATTTCTAAATCACTGTGAAAAAATCAACGAAAGTGATTTTTTTTGCCAACACTAGTCGTCGTAGCAGCATCAAAAACGTGTTTCTAAAAAGTTCTTCTCTTTTCATTTTTTTTTTCCATCCACTTGGTGCCTCCCAATGGTAATTGTCTCGTTACTCGTTACATGTTTGCAAAAGTAGGATTTCATTTTTATTTCAATTTTTTTTTTTTTTTGCAAATAGTTCACAAAACTACAGCGGGGGATTCCTCAATGTTTTTTGTTTGTTGTACGTAAAAGTTTGTTGGCAGAGTGTAAAGGAATGCTTCTGACTCTAGTGAAGGCAGTCAACCACATAGACATAGGAGACTCTCAACGGCACAAAGAGATCTCTAAGTGTGTGCGTCGTGTATAGGTTTGTGTGTGTGTGTGTGTTTGAATGTGGGTTTTTGCATGTAATTGGTAACTGAGTTTTCACTTTTGCTTCGCTCGTTTGCAAGCTCGTCTAAACTTTGTACCAGAAGAGGTAAGGCAAAATACCAAAATGCACTCTACCGCACTGACATACACACACATACATACACATGCATACACACATAGTATTCGTTTAGAGTATAGAAATGCATGTAGAAGAAACACTCAAGCGTGTATCCATGTGTGAATGAATTTGAATTGAAGAAACATGTGTCCTAACACCTTTAGCACTTCGACTTGTTTGCTAATAATTTATTTACATTTTGTGCCTTCCATTTGTGCCTTCGTTGTTTCTCTTTTTTATTTTATTTTTTTACTTTTTTTTCCCTTGCTTAACTTGTTTCCGTTTTGTTAAAGAAGAACGATTTTGATTATTATCAAATATTTGCAAGCGACGATGACAAATACAATGAATGAAAGAGCAAACAATCGAATAAACATGGAAGTGAACTAATACATAAATGAATGAACGAGCGAGCGAGCGCAGGAAGCTGGTCGACCATTTTACTTTTTTTTATTTTTTCAGCACAAAATGAAATATGCACAATTTCCGTTTGCCATTTACACATGGGCACACACATACACAAACACGCACAAATACAAACACAGAAACATACATAAATATTTAGAACAACATTAAGCAAAACAAAATGCATTACGATTTGTACGCAGGATATAAGATAGAAGCATTTTCAATCGGAATGAATGACTTTTTACACTAAAAGTTACAAGTTTTGTATAAGAAAACCAAATATGCAAGAGGATATTTCAGTTCAATATTTACACTGGATAAAATTTAGAAAATTACAATATATTACAACATTTTTTGGTAAAAAAAAAAAACGAGCTATTGTATGAGCAAGTATCAAAATGTTCGGATCTTCTGTAGCGAACTAATTCAAATTTTTTAATTTTGTCGAAAAGTTTTTTAACGCATTGAAGAGACTTCTTAGAACCCATAAAGTAAATATATATTCTTGACCAGCACAATGAAACGAGTCAATCTAGCCATGTCCGTCCGTCTGTATTTATTTTTTCGTTTGACTCGTTCTTTTTTTAATGTTATTCATGAACAAAATTTTGGATTCTACATTTAACTTCTATCGATTCAAATTCATCGCCAGTTACAAAACGATCCCGGTATCTTCCTTCATTTCGCAGCTACAAAAAAATTACCCCCCCAGTTCCTTTATTTTTTTATCATTCCAATCATGTCATCAACATTTAAATCTGTCTTGAATCATTAAAATATCCTAAATATTTTTCCCATATGATTAAAGAATTTTCGGCTTTATCAAAACATTTAGCGTATTTGTTATAAACTTTTTAGGAGTATTTATAAATGGGTCTTTTAAAAACGGAGCTTTTCAATTCGAAGATTGAAGATTCTATTATCGTAGCATTGCGAAAGGATGCGTGTTGAGCCCTTAAGATAAATTAAATGAAAATGTTCTTTGTTAAAAGTGTTGGAACCTTGAATTTAAAAAGCCCCTTTTTTATTTTACGAATTTATTTAGTTTCAAATATATTATTTGAAGAATTGTTCATCGCTAGCTACTTACTTTCTCTTGATATTTCGAGCAATTGACGGGATACCATGTTGAAAGAACGACTCGTCTTTTTTGAGGTTATCGGCACATTTTCCCATCTTCGATTGGTGGAATAGAAGTGCGAACCGCTGCTACAAGTTTAGCGTTTCCAATTAGGTCTTAACCGATTTTGCACATAAAAGCGTTTGCGTCAAAATCACTTTGTCGTACCTTTCATCGAATTTCAGCCGCTTTTGATTTAGAGTTCGACATAGGTTGAGTCCGATAGAATTATCCCACAATCGTTTCATTCGGTTTGGAAAGCTCGAAGTAGATCACGCCACGCTTGACCTACCAAATATAGAGCGTGAGCTTCTTGCGAATAATATTCGGTTTTACGAATGAGGCCGACTAGGTAAAACACAAGATTTTTAAACCTGCGATTATCGTAATGGATCAATTTTTCTTAGCCAGTCACAATTTGTTGAAAAAAAAACGTTCTACGGTAAAGACTGCCTCTCAAACCCGCTCGACTTGAGTTCGTACGGCAACCGATTTACTTTCTTTTGGATCATTCACAAGGCTTCCAAACGCCTGGCCAACTCCAAACGAATCTGAAAGTTCCTGTTGCGTTTGACATGGGTCTTTGCGAGTAATGGCTTTTATTCTTCATCTTCAAACTTTTTCAGCTGACCTGGACGTTCTTCAAACAAACAGAAACAATATAAAATAACGAAAGAAAACATATAATACAATTTTAGTTTTAGCCCTTACATAATCGCTGGATTATACTTTATTGGGACGCTTGTGAAAAGGAGAGTGACAGAGTATAATTTTTTCCAAAAATATTGTATCTAATGCCAGAAAATTCAGAAAAAAGGAAAACGTTAACTTGGGTAGAAGCTTAAATACCCGTCATACGAATCTTTAAAGAGTTTATGTGTAATCATCAGTGGTCACCCAAGTTTACACACAATATCAATTTCAAATTTTGAGCTAAAAATACAGATATGTATAACAACATATTTCTCGAAAATATCTGTAAATGGGCGGTATGGTTGTATGCAAGAAACACCTGAAAATGGGCGTGGCACCATGATATTGGAAGAGTTTTTACCCAATATGGAGTAAATACATGAATAAATAATAACTATTTTCATACAAAAATTCGAAAATGGGCGGAAAGTTTGTATGGGGGCTATACCTAAAAATGAGCGTGGCATCTTGGTTTTGACATTGGATGACAAAAGAAGTGTTTTTACCCAATTTGGAGTGAATACCTGCATAAATAATTAGTATTTTTATACAAAAATCTGAAAAAAACGGTTAGTTTGTATGGGGGCTATACCTAAAAATGGGCGTGTCACTCTCATTCTCGATCTTAACATAGTCGTTGCCGAGAAAAGCTTAAGTTTTAAATTTCAGCTTAATACAATAAAGATGCCTAGAAATGTACCGACAGACGGACATTGTTAGATCGATTCGTCTCGTCGAGCTGATCAAGAATATATACTTTATAGGGTCTACGACGTCTCCTTCAATGCGTTACAAACTTTCAGACAAACTGAATATACCCTTCACACCATGCGTGACGGGTATAAAAACAATGTTTCCGGGAAGTCCAAGATCAAATCTCATACAGTTAGTTTTTTTTTTTTTAATTTTTTTTTTTTAATAATTAATGTCCAAGATACTAACCCCGCAAGTTTCTAATAAAAAAACCAAAGCCAGAGCAAAATTTGTTAAATCACCAAATTGTAGCTATTTTTGATTTTCGAAATATTAATTAAATCTGTAGCTACTGAAGCGAAGTTCGAAACAAACCTGAATAAAACTAATTTTCTTCTCTTTTACAGATACAAAGATACATCCTTAAAAATAAGCAGTACAAATGGCAGAAACCGCAATAAACACTTCGTAATCATGCAACATGAGAGCACTTTATTAAAATACTAAAAATCAAATGTTTATCGCTTTGCAAAAGTAAACAGAAACAAAATATTTATAAGAATTGTCTTTTCTCCAAAAACAACAACAACAACAACAACTAAATAAAAAAAGGATAAAAAGAGAAGAAGAGAAGAGAAAAATAAATTTATTCTTATAACCGAAAAAAAGGATAAAAGGCTTACCAAAAGGAAAATATCTCTCGACTGATATAAATAGTTGTCTAAGTCACCATACAGCTACTTATTACATACACTTCTACATGCTGGCTGGCTCTGCTCAGAGCATAAACAGTGTCCAGTCCAGTCCAAGTCAAATAATGCAGTTTTAAATTTGTATGTGTGACACGTCGTTCTTAGAATCGCATTGCCCTGGCCGAGCAGTAAAAATCACATCAACTTGCTTTCCTGGCATGCTGTGTATTACATAAGATACACTAACTAGATTGTATGGAACGTCATATGCGTTGTGGTTTTATATATATTTATATTATTGTATTTTATTAGTATTGAAGTTGTTGTTAAAGTTTTCCATTTTTATTGTTGCTTTAGCTTAACGAATTGAAAATACAAATTTCCAGAACGAATTCAATTAACAAAAAAAAAAAAAAAAAAAAAAAAAACGACACAGAAAAATCAGCACAATCACATACAAAACTTGGAAAACCGCCAATAAATTACAAAGAGTTCAAAATCGACACATCTAAACTTCAAAAGTATATGACATGGAATTTCAATAATAAAAGAAACAAAATAAAATAAATAAATAATTAAATAAAGCAAAAGCGAAAAATTGAAGGAAAGCGCTAGAAGCATTATCGATACCACCAACTACATCAGTTTTTGAATAATTCTTTTGAAAACTTCAATAAATGTCCGCAGTTGAATTTAATGGATCCGTTCCAGTTATGGACTTTCATCAGCGACAGGTGAGTTAAAAATATTTAAAAATTTGTTTTATATAGGATAACTTAATTGAGTTATATGAGTCTATCTAAACAATTGTTTTCATAAAAGCGATTCAGAAGATTTCGAATTCTTTTTTATCGAGATTCCATGCAATGGTTATATTGGGCTCATTATCATAGAATTATAGCTACTTTTTTGTATTTTTTTTTTTATATTTAACGAATAATTTAATATTTCTAAATAAAAAATCAATGAATCACTATGTTTGGTAACAGCCTTAAACAACAACCCACTTCAAAGATAAAACAGGGAAAGAGTGCTTCAGTCGGGAATGATCGACAACGAGACACTCTGTACCCAGTAAATTTGGTCAAAATTTGTAACTTTGTGGGCTGTACCAAAATTTTTTGTTGTTCCATAGGCATAATCCTTACTTAATTATGAGAACCTGGATTACATAACACATAAGTTTTCATGCAAAAACTTAAAGTTTTGGGGTAGGTTTGTGTGGAGGATACTCCTTAAATTGGAAAGGAGTGGTCACTTGACGGCTCAGAAGAGCCTAAGTTCCAAATATGGTGGCTCCATCCTTTATAGTCACCTACAATATCAGTTACATACTGCTAGACAGACGGTTGGATGGACGGACAGTTAGATAGACAGATAGACTTAGCTATATCGACTCTCTTTTCAATGCTGATCAAGTATACTATATACATATACTAAGGTCTATCTTGCTACCTTCTGTCTGTTGCATACATTTGCACAAACTTAATACTTTACCCTTCGGGTACAGTGTATAAAAATTGGGGTATGATAAAGGGGGTATATCAAATTTTTTTGGTCTTACCCAAATTAGGATATTTTGTTGTGATTAAGTGAGGCATATTTTATACCAAATTTAGTGTTGCTATATCAAGTAACAAAATAGATTTTATGTAAAAAAAAAGAAAAGTTCCATGATTGGTTTATATGGGTGGTACATACGTCTTAAAACAAAAAAGAAAAATGGTTACAATTTTTCCCATAAAAGTTCGTTTAAAAATCGTAAACGACTTATTTTTGAAAACTATTACATAAAAGTCTTCGTTAATTACATATTTTTTAATTTAAAAAGTTAGAAGACACACCCATGACGAACACAGAAGATGTCGTGCAAGACATGTCTTGCAAGAAGTGTCATCCAAGAAGTCTTGCAAGACGTGTCATCCAAGACAACTGCAACATTTGTACGGCGTTGTATGGTATGTTATTAAGAAAAGAGACAAGTTCGCGTTTTTTTTCTCTTTCGCACTCATGTATGTCAGACTGTACAGAAGTTTAAAACAGTATGCCATGTGTATGTGAAAGAGAGAAAAAAAAGCGAAAATGGCATTACTTATAGAGACAAGTCATTAACACAGCATTGATGCCGGGTTAATGACTATCACGCCTGGGCCAAAGTATAAATTTTACTTTTCACATCTTATATTAGTCAAATCCTTTTGGTCATAGACACAAGGTCTGTTTCAAAAATATCTGAATTTTTTAAAAATAGTCAATATTAATGGTAATAATGAACAATTATTAACACAATACATCGATTTTCAAGATTAATTAATTTGATTTTTTTATGTCTCTACATTAGCACGAATCTATTATTTTTTTTTTCATAATTCAACCATAATTTGTAGATGTATATTTAAGAGCAGTTATTTCTAAAGTAGCCCTCGAACTAACGTAAACAGCACATGACCAACATGTCGTTAGCTTTTTTTGGTCATGTGCTAAAAGGAAATGCAACACAAAATTAAAAGCTTTTGCAAAATTTTTTTGGACCGTTGTTTTATCTTTCCGTTTTCCCTTTTCGGCTGCATTTACGGTAATCTGCAGCCAAACGCTTCATTTAGTTTTGGCAATTGAACGCAGCAGAACGCATTGCAATTTTTTATTTGATTTTTTTGTGATTTTTACTTTTAATTAAAATTTTGCTTTTGTGCATTTGTGTTAATTGTTGATTATTTTTTGTTAAAAGTGTTGATTATTTTGTTCTTTTACAATTAATATCTTTGTTGAAGTTTGTGTTCTTTTTTTGTTTTGTTTTGTGTGTTACTATTACTTTTCTATAAATTGTTGCTTTGCAATGGAGCCAGGCGTCCCTATAACAGGTTACTGGACCACATTCTATCGCCTTTGTCAACTTCGAAATGAAATAAACGCGGAATGGTGTGAATTGGACGCAGAGATTTGGGTGTGTTTTTATTTTTACTATTATTTATTTACTTTATTTATCTTTTATTTATTTATTGTTATTTATTTAATATTTTTCGTGAAATTTATTTATGTATATATTTTTCTTCTACCTTTGTATTATTTGTCAAAACCATTTGCACCATAACAGATTAATTAATAATTTTAATAATTTAGTAATTTATAAAAATATTCTATTCAGAAAATTTTGAAGCTCCAAATTTTTTGTTGCATTCGTTTTGCAACAATCTTGGCGTCACTTTGGTTTCCTTTTCCTGTAATTTTTATTATCTTTTTCTTTTAGTGTTGTTTTTGCTCACTTGTTGCTAAGATATTTTGGCTTGAAACTTTTAGAAATTGACAAAAGCTTTTGTCATGTGCTCGTGAGTGGTCATGACTTTGTGCCTGGTCATGTCTGATACTGTGCGACAGAACAATACCGTTATCGTTGATATCGGTGTACACAGCGCTATCTGTGTTATCGAGCATCCTGTAATCGATGACTGTTACTTATTATTATCGATAACTACTGACTTGAGTTTATTTAATTCAAATAATTCAATTTGATAAACTTATTTCTTAGATTTACTCCACAAATTACTTAAGTATGAGGGCAGATATTTAATAATTGTAAATAGACGAAATATATTATACTAGCATGTACCCGCGACTTTATTTATTTATTTTATTTATTTATTTTATTTATTTATTTTGGACAATCCGATTCCTGGGTCAAAATTTTACAAAATCCCGTCTGATCACCTGATCTCTAATTTCGGAGACTTAAAATGATAAAGCCAGCCAGCAAACATTAAATTTTGATTCCTCAAAACCGTTAAGTCGTCTCTTGTAACCAATTTTTTTTAGCTCCAGCTTGAGTTTAGAGTACGTCTATGATTAGACCAAGAAAATATACCAACCTGGCTCAGATCGTATAGTTACATATTAGCTACGGACCCATATAACTATACTACACAAGGAAATATAAATTAAAATATGTTGTATGAAAAATGTATTTACTAAAAGACCAAAACTTGTATGGTCTTTTATTCTTGACACCTTTTTTAAGTCAATGTAGCTCAAATACTAAAAATTCTAGGAAGTTGCATTCTTCCAAAGATATATAGCTCAATATGTTTTCGAGTAGTAAGTAACCGTTTACATTTTGAACTATATCTTTTGTCCTTGAAGCCCATTATTGGCCAATAGGCCATTAATTAACTTAAAATCAGGAATAGATAGAAAAATAAAGTTTCAGAGAGGAATGAAATTCAATCTATTGGCTAAATTTTTTTAAAGACTACAATTGCCTATCTCTTTTAGATTATTCAACTCGCATGGACCTTTAACTCCATACCTCACTCATAACTCAAAATAAAAACAAGGAAAAAGGTTAACTTCGGCGAATTCGAAGCTTAAATACCCCTTTACACGAATCTTTTTGTGTAATTATCAATGGCTAAGATAGAACTTCGAAATGGGATGGATGGGAATCATTGGTCTTATACAACTAAAATTTATACGCAATATTTTTATTTAAATAATCTTAAGCAAAAAATACAGATATAACAAAAATTTTCACATTGGATGACATAAAAAGTGTTTTCACCCAAATCAGAGTGAATACATGCATAAAAATACCTGTTTTCGTACAAGAATTCGAAAATGGGCAGAAAATTTGTATAGGGGGCTACATCTTAGAGTGGGCGTGGCATTTATTTTTAAAATATAAACTGCCTTGGGTCGAGAAATGCTTAAGTTTTGAGTTTCAGTTCAATATTTTTTACTCTGAGCGAAGGAATCAACTTGCAACAGACTGACGGAGAGAAAATAGACATGGCTAGATCGATTCGTCTGATCAAGAAAAAATATATACTTTATGGGGTGTATGGCGTCTGAAGCGCCGTATGAAGCGTAAGAAACTTTCTGACAAACTGAGTATACCCATTTCACACTATGTGTGACGGTTATAAAAATAGAAAATTTAGTTCTTTTCAAAATATGAAGCAGAACTTCATTTCTCTTGAAGATTATTACTTTCTATGTCTAATTGATTTCGAATGGTAAATTGTTTTTATTATCTACGTCACTGATGATCATTCTTAAGTTATTTGAAATATCGTCTAACCAGTATTAAAGCTTCGGTTCTATCAAAGTTAACATTTTCTCTTGCTTTTGAATAATTTTTTAAATATTGTATTGATTTTTGATGCTAAATATGAAAAAACCCTCTGATCAACTTTTAAAAAAAACGTTAAAATCTGCGGTCAAATTGCTTTAACAGTTGCACGCACCGCTGCAGTTTCAAGTTAACCCCTTTTTTTTACCAAACAAAAACTTTGATAAAAACTAAACGAAAAGCGAATATTCGGCATCGTTAATGGCATTAAATTTTTTCAAGCTTATTCAACCAGAAACATTTAAACAAAAAAAACTTGCAAACTAAACTTTAAAATACTGCAGTGTCTGCAGTGCAAATTCAATTAAACGTGAACCGCAGATTTTTTATTTACGATGCACATTCTTACGGCAATTGGTGTAAGTAGTAACTTTAAAATTTAAATATGAAACCTTTGACGGCGTCAGTTAGTAGTTCATAAATGTTTATTAAAAGATACATTATTGTATAAAAGAAGTAACTGTATCTACGATCTATAAACACAAACTACAAATGTATCTGTAAAATTAAAAAAAGTTAAATTTACTAGTTCCATTTTCAAAATGTTTAATTTCTAGGCAACTATTGCCATTTATTTGGCATATTTTGTAAGTTTTTATTGCAAAAGGCTCTTAAACCGGAAGTTGATTTTCAAATATATTCTGCCATTTCAGAGAATAGCAGCGTTCTTGCATGAAATGAGCTATGCGATTTGTACATTTCAATTTGAAGTTGCACTTAGTAAAATATGAATTCTATTATTTTTTGTAGCTCATCCAAAACCAAAAATTCAATTGCAACAAAATGAACTCATGAAGGAGTATAGAAAAAAAAATATATACATAACGAGAGATGCGATATAAAAACTTACTAAAGAAAATCACCAAAAGTTGCCAAGTTTTAATGGTGGCAAAAAAAAAAAGATACAAAATAAAAATAATAAGTTTCAAAAGTAAAGAAAAGGGAAATACAAAAAAAAAAGAAGAAGAAAAAGCCAAAATAAAAACACATGTCAAAAACGCTTAAAAACAAGTTTTTGCAACCTGCAACTGCTCAAAAGATAAAGTTCTGACTCGCCGTAACGGGGCCATGTTGGGTTTGGGAGTGGACAACAGAGATTGGGAGTGTATTTTATATGTATTATTGGCAAACGCAGGAAGCGACACACACAATTTTAGATACACGTATGAGTTTGTATGCAGACAGGCAGACAAACGGTGCCAACAAGCCGGAAATGCCGCCATGCATGTCTGCGCTTCGCTATAGATACATAACGAGATAAATGTATCTTTGTATCTATGCGAATGTTGCACTGACTTTTCGATTGCATTTTGCTAAAAGGCAACCAAAAAAAATAAAAAAATGAAAATCACAACGAGACAACGAAATCAAAACACATACAGAACGTATGATATAAGGCAAAATGTATCTGTGACTGCGTTTTTTTGTATTCTATGATAATTTCCGCATTTTCAGCACTGAATACCGGCACGTAACGTGTTGCCGCTCGTCAATTTATTGCGCTAAAAAGGCATAATATCCTGCCAAATGTAACATACATATACTCCCTTCTATCGCCTCTTTAGATGTAACTTTTTTTTCTACATGTTTCTCGTTTGCAATTGATTTGCTCGTTTCGTAAGATTTGAGTTTCGTATTGCAGCTCTGGCTACTTTTTTTTTTTTTTTTCACAAATCGAATTCAAGATACATCAACATCATTCGATGGCGAGTTTAAGTTTAAGTCTGCCGCCTGTTTTTTTTGCTATTATTTTAGCAATTGCAGATACATTTTTGCATGGCTTGCATATACGAGTTGCATTCGGTTTTCGTAAGGAAAAAGTTTAGCAAAACTAAAGTAAATAAAGATGCAAAGATGTTCAACATTTCAATTGACATTTTGGCTAATATCCAAGGCTTTGTTAGTTACTGATTTGCTGCTGCTGCATTCAGATACAGTTTACATAAAAACAAAATACGCAACTAAACTAAGCTAAAGTATGAAGCATGATTGCCTTAGTACAAAACATACTTATGCGAGAATGCAATCAAATTGGATATGTTTTGTGTATCTGACAGCATTTTACAATAATTTTTTTTCTTTTTTCATTCGTTTTTATGCAATCGTCTTGCATTGAGAAATTTTTGATTACATGATACAGTAAAATATTTTAGTTTTTATTATCTTTATGTCCCTTGTTGACTTCTCCAATCCAATCACGTAGTTATGCCTAAACTGTTTGAGAATTATAAGATTATACAAATTTTTGAAAAGTATACTAATAAATTTTTGTGATTTTGAAAATGAGAGCATGGCTTATACTCTTATATAAAATCAAATCACTTTTGGCGTGATCTTGCCATAACTTGAGAACGACTTTACCGATTTCATTCGTCCATTTTTTTTTTATAATTTTTCTAATACTTTCTAGAAAGTTGTTTCGAAAAGAAAAATTATTAAAATTTCGAAGAAAATTGAGAAATTTCAAAAAAATTCTGCGCCCTAAAAAAATACCAGATATGTACGAGTTGTGTTCAAAAGTATCGCATATTTTGTTTTTTTTTTTTTTTAAATTATTTATTTTTTTCTTGAATATCTATTTTGTCCCCTTTAAAGTAATCCCCTCCCGATAAAATACACCTATGCCAACGTTTTCCAATCCTCGAAACATGCCAAATAGTCCCTTTCAGGTATAGCCATCAGCGCCTTCTTCGATTTAGCTTTTATCTCCTCAATCGACTCGAAACGCGTTCCCCGGAGTCGTCTCTTGAGTTTTGGGAATAGCCAGAAGTCACACGGTGCCAAATCAAGCGAATACGGTGGTTGCGGAACGATATTGGTTGGATTTTTGGCAAAAAAGTCCCGAAAAATCAGTACAGTTTTTAAAAAAAATCATCATTTTTGGTACCAACCGAGACTTGACACGTTTGAGGCCCAAAACATCTTTCAAAATGTTATTAATTAATCCTTTCGATACGCTAATTTCATCAGCAATGTCTCTCATAGTCAATCGACGGTGTGCAAGCACTAATTCTTTTACTTTTTGGATGTGAGCATCGTCCGTTGAGGTCGATGGTTGATCAGGGAGCTCTTCGTCTTCAACACGTTCGCAACCTTCTTTCAACAATTTATACCAATCAAATGTTGTTGATTTTGGTAGAGCTCGGTCCCCATAAGCCTTCTTCAACATTTTTATTCCATTTATTCCATTCAGAAAAAAAAATTTGATACAGGTTCTTTGATCCATTTTTTTGAATAGATAAAAATCGAAGACGATCCAAAACACGTGCAAGCAAAGCAGCTGTCAACAATTAAGTAAACATTCAAAATGGCCGAGCTTGTCGGCATAGGTGAGAGACATGAGTACCAACATAACGCCACAAAAAAAATCGAAATTCGAATATACGTAATCCGCGAAAATTCAAAATTCGCGATAATGTTTGAACACACCTCGTATAAAAAAATACCAGTTTCAAAAATACCAAGATTTTTAAATACCAAGTTTAAAAACCCCAAGTAAATCGAGCTAAAATAGGTCGCTATTGAATAAAATAAAATAAAATAAAAACATTAAAAAAAAAAAATATTTTTTCAATCCCCAGGAGGTTGCTTTATACCCCTTCTAGTATATATATACTTTACAGGGTCTATCATGTCTCCTTTTGCCTGTTAACATTTGTACAAACATAATAAACTCTTTTACCCATGGGGTACTGGGTGAAAATTTATACAGAAACTAGGTATTAAGGACCGGAAAATGTATATTGTTTGTTTAGGTGGGCTCTAGGAAAACTAGTGTCTCAAAAATATTTAAAAAGACCTGAGTTAGGCTGGGTATTTTGGCTAGTCGATAATAAATGTAGATTTTCTCGATTAAGTAACAAAAAAAGTTTTAATGAAAAAAAGTTACAAAAAATATGGAGTAGGTTTGTAGAAATAAAAGTCTGTCTATAATGACCACAAGACGTCCCTACAGAATATAAGTTTCAATTTTGCTCAATTATTTATAGTCTTCAAGATAACTAGTTTCGTTCAACAGACGTATAAATAGACAGCTGGAGGAACATACGAACAAATGTAATTCGATTCAGCTGATTAAGTATATAAAAATATTTTTAAATGGATTCTATAAACTCATCTTTTAAACTTCGTATACAAGAGGATTCTGAAGTCGCTAAGTTCCAAGTTTCGAGACTCTATTTTTTTTAATCTCTGAGAACGGTTAATTCAAATGACGAGTAACTAATACAGAGAAAGATAAACAGAAACTCCTCTTTAGTATATAAAAACTTTACGGACAAAACTAATTTTATATTCTTACACAGAATACAAAATGAGTATTATCAGTTCGAGCGGTCGAGAATATGCCAGCTTGCTTCTTTGATGACATAATTTATAGCGTTTTGTCCAAGTTCCATCAGATCTGATACTTGCTACACGGCTAGAAGGAGACTTTATTAATCCCAGTGTTAGCCAAGTTCTCTGACAATAATGCTCAACATTAAAATAAAACGTATTTCTATAGGAAATGATTTCATAACAAACTCATAACTCAGTGCAAACATTAAAGGCCAAAACTTCAACGTAGCTAAATATTACATACACCACCTTGGGTCCTTTAAGCCACTGTCCCATTCCGAAATTTAAAAAGAAAAACCAGCACACACACACACATTCGCCGTTTGAGAATTGGCAAATTTTGCTCTTAAATGATTTTATTTCCGTTGCGCTGCGTTAACGCATACAAATTTTATGTGGGTGCGAACGTGTGTATTTTGCATTGTTAACGTGTGTGTGTGTTTGTGTGTAGGTATATTTGAATTTAATGTTTCAATGTGTGCTGCTAGTTCTAGCAGAACTTTTCTCATGTTATGCTTGACTGCCATCTTAGCCACTTGAGACACAAACTTAAATTCTCAGACACACACTAACGACTCCGACCTGACTACATAACACCTGCTCTCATTTTTGCTTACATCCTTACCCGACCGATTGCTTACCGAAGTGCCTGCGTGTCGAAATGCCGAAAATATATTGCCAGGAAACCGAAGTATTCATCGCTTATACTTTCAGATACTTGCCACACTATTCAGTCCAGGCTGCATTCAAAAAAAAAAAAAAAAAAAAAAAAAAAAAACCCGATGCCTTCTGAGTTTGCTGCGTCTTGGTTGGCGGCACGCAGTCTTCTGGCCATAAATTTTTGTTGCCATTTTAATGAATGGAGTTTTTAATGTAATGTTTTCCTTCGTTATTGTTTCGATGTACAATATAGTCGTATACTCGTATATGTATTGCGTTCTTTAAATGGCAAAAATATTTTTGCCTTCATCTTCATGAGGCCAATTTACTTTTCTCTTTTACAAGGCGATGAAATCTTTTGCCATTGTCCGAATTCGAAAGAATCTTTGCTTTCTTTGTTGCTCTATTGTGCGTGTCCCTTGGAATATGCTTTAATTTATTGTCGGCCGACTAATTTGCCCGGCATATCGTTGCTTTTTAGCTGTGCTAATAGATACTTTAAGCGTTAATTTATTGATGTCTTCTCTTCTTCGCTAAATATTTAAGTGCCTGACAGAACACGCATTAAAAGTTTTAATTGCTGCGTAAAATGACTTTTGTTGTCTTATGAATATAACGACGAGTATTAGTGGAAATAAAAAAATAAATATTTAAAAATATACAAAAAATATAATTACAAATCAGCTTGAAATTGAGATAAGTTGATAATTGAAAATTATAATTCTCTTTGAATGATATTGAACATTATAATATCGTAAAGGTACTTAGGTACTTTTCTGGCAGCGAGTTCTGCGAGATTACAGATAATATGACCACAGACTTACGCATTGGCATACGCTCTCGGGACTGCCTTTGGTGAAGACCAGAGAACAGCTTCCGTTGAGCGCAAAAACGTTCATACACGAAAAATAGCCGAATAATCAACTCATTCGGCTCAAGCGCTCAAACTAACGCTCGCATATGTTTTTACTCTTGAGTTGAAATCACTCACTTTTGGTACATTTGTTTTGCTCGCTGAGTTTACTTCTGCTCTTTCGGCTCAACAATGATCGTGTTGAGTTAAAAAAAAAAAAACTCAAATGAGTGGACCATTCGTTGACCATTCGTGGACCATCGCATGCGAGAGTTTACGAGTTTAAATGAGTGAGTGCGAATGGAATAGAAGTTTTGAGTGAATATAGCCTGCAAGTGATGTGTAATTCGGTACTCTTTACGCTCTCATAACAAGTGTTTATTTGTCTACTTGTTCTAGCCAGGGATGAGTAACGGTTTTTATATTATTGTATGTATTAAATTTATTTTAAAAAAAATTATTAAAATATAAAAATTAAAACGATTTATATTATATTACGAATATGGTGGGCCTAACTCTTATAGTCTTCGAGATAATCGTTTTTATAAAGCAGACGTCAGGACGGATGGACGGACTGACTGACAGACAGACATAGTTATATCGACTCGCCTTTCAATGCTGATCAAGAATATATATACTTTATAGGGTCTTTCATGACTCCTTCTACCTGTTACATACATTTCACAAAGATTGTTTCTTTGCATAAATATTCTTTTTTTTTTTTTTAGAAAGAAAAAATAAGACCTTTCAAACAGTATAAAAACTAGAATAACTTCGTCAATTATTGTTGAAATTATCTCATTTAACATCGTAATTGTGCGTAATTTTAGAAATTGTATACTGTAGATGTAGCTTTCAAATCCAAATTTCAAATTTTTCGCAGTGTTCTTGATAATAATTTTTGCTTCATAATTTCCCAAGATAATGTTCGCCTGTGAGTTTGTATAAAAGCTTGCGTTTCTGAATAACCCACGTTCAAGTCCCATGGTATCATTTTTATCTTTAAATAAGTTTCTTTATACATAAATTATGGAACTGGAGTATGAGTATTATCATAACGCATTAGAGAAGGCACTGGTGAACCAATAAAATATAAATATTATTCTCGATGAGACTCATCCATGCTCGTTTGTCTGTTGCAATACATTTTACTCGGAACGTTTTAAAGATAAATATAACATAAATCTGAAACTAAAACTTTCATAAATTATTTTAAGGTATAGCCCCGTGAATCTATTCAGTCGAAAGTAGTTAAAACTTCTTATAATGCCAAGGATCGGGCTACTTTATCATACAGTCCCCAAACAAACTCACCTTTCATTTTTATACCCGGCATCCGAGGGGTAAAAGGCAGAGAACGGCTTCCGTTCGGCTCAACAATGATCGTGTTGAGTCAAAAAAAAAACTCAAATGAGCAAACTCAACACGTATGAGTAAACTCATAGAGTTTTATCAATTTCACAATATATTATATTTACTTCATTCTTATATACATAAATAAATAATTCATTTTAAATAATTATTAAATTAAAATATATAAATATCAATTTATATGCGTTTTGTCGCCAGCTAGACGCAAATTAAATATTGCAAAAGCAATGAGCCGAATGAGCTGTTCTTGAGACAAGGCTGAGTTTATTCAATGCTTAGTTTCGCAGATTGAGCAAAACATTAAGGAACGAAGGTTGTACGTTGTACACGACATTCGACGCTGTGTTTCGCTCAATTACTGGAATTGAGTAAGAATATTTGCGTCTGAGCTGACTCAAGGAAAGTGTAAGTTTTGTAGTTCTGTGGTGAAGATTCTCTGTTTCCAATGTTTCAATTTTCAATTTCTCATTCTGAGATTCATTCCCTTCACAAGTAGCATAAAACTGTCATTTTTCTACCACTAAAAATCTCAGCTAACGTCCAAAGTGCCTTAGTTTACTTGATCTACACACACAGAGGATTGATCTAATGTTTCTGAAGTGTCCTTTTCTTCACAACTTCTGCTAGTTCTGCTGAAAGGGACATCTAGTTTGATCGCGTGCCCCATGCCCCATGCTAGCGGCTGTTAGTCTCGCAAGGTCTTTACGGGAGTTTGACGGTAGTGCTCTTCTACGTTTGGAGTTGATTGTTGACCAAAGAGGTGAAGTGGTCTCCAATGTGCGTGACTCTAGCTTTTATTGGGATCTGTACCGTGAGTGGCTTGGATTAACCCGATGAACCCCTTCTAGCCAGTCTGTCATCTTGCTCGTTCCAGGGGATGTCGCTTTGCCCTGCGTCCTATACATATATTTAAAACAAAAATTTAAGGGGGCTATAATAACAATTATTTTTGATGGCCGAACTGCTATATTAGCGCTTACAATATGGTATCAAATACAGACTATTTCATATTTAAGCACACTCGATAGATATTTTTTTTTTTGTCTAGTAAATATAAAAGGTTTAACAAATATCACCTCCCACCGTCTTCTCTGCTGCGCCCCTCCGATTTGATTCACGTCTCGCTTGTAAACTTCTCTTGCCGGAGCTACAGGCTATACGACACAGATGACCAGCCCAGGACAGCATTTTGTATTGGATGTTCCTTACTATGAATTTGATTGTAAAATTAAAAATATTTATTTATTTTTGTAAATCAATTTCAACCCCTTCAAAGTAATCCCCTCCCGATGAAATACACCTATGTCAACGTTTTTTTCAATCCTCGAAACATGCCAAATAGTCCCTTTCCGGTATGGCCATCAGCGGCTTCTTCGATTCAGCTTTTATCTCCTCAATCGACTCGAAACGCGTTCACCGGAGTGGTCTCTTGAGTTTTGGGAATAGCCAGAAGTCACACGGAGTCAAATCAAGCAAATACGGTGGTTGCGGAACGATATTGGTTGCATTTTTGGAGAAAAAATCACGAAGAATCGACGCTGTTTTTCAAGAAAATTCACCATTTTTGGTACCAATCAAGACTTGACACGTTTGAGGCCCAAAACATATTTTGAATTGGTATTAATTGATCCTTTCGATACGCCAATTTCATCAGCAATGTCTCTTTATAGTTAATCGATGGTGTGGAAACACTAATTCTTTAACTTTTTGGATGTGAGCATCGTTTGTTGAGGTCGATGGTCGACCAGGGCGCTTTCTACCTTCTTGAACAGTTTATACCAATCATTTGTTGTTGATTTTAGTAGAGCTCGGTCCCCGTAAGCCTTCGTTAATATTTTCAACGTTTCTGCAACATTTATTCCATTCAGAAAACAAAATTTGATCGCACTTCTTTGTTGAATAATTTCAAATACAAGCTTACAAGCTTACCTTACTTTGACCACAGACGTGCTCAATATAAGCACGTCTCTCTGAGAGTTAACGCCACCAATGATCACATTTAAGCTATTCAAAGTTTCGTATGACAGGCATTCGAGTATATTCAGAGTTAAAACAGCAGCCTTCGATCACCAGTACGTTCGATTTACAAAATTTTTGGAATATCCCCGCTATCTCCTATTAATAAAAATGAGAATGTTAAATCTTCCCACAAGAGAACTAATTCATTTAAAAATTCTTATTTACATATTTACACACCTGTGAGTTTAGATAATAATTTAATTTAAATCAGAAGTCCTTTGGCAATGCAAATAAGCATTTAAAAACGCATGTGACTCATTTCGCGTTTGTTGATTTAAAAATTTAAATTGTTGATTATCTTTGCCGGTGTGGTTAAATTTTAAAATGCAAATTTGCACAGTATGCGCTACAGAGTCAAGCAAATAGAAAAAAAAATAATCAACCAAACACAACACACATTTGTATTGTTTTTACTATATTTTATGGCAAAGAAAAAAAAGAAAGCAATTCAAGTCCAAGCCAAATGAGCACTAACTTTATCCTTTGCCAGCTGACATCTTTGGATTAGAGACTAAGGAAACAGCAGCTACGCAGCAAAACGCTTGAAAACCAAGTTCAAAGCCATACAAACGACTAAAAAAAAAAAAAAAAAAAAAAATGAAAATGAAAATGTGCAAAACGAACGCGAAGCGAAGTTTGCAGACAGTGAACAATCTGGCCACGTTCTGACAAGGATGCCAAGTATGGCCATGACGATGATGGTGATGATGATTTCTGCATAAATGCAAATCTACGCTGGTCGCAACTTTTAATCCTTTCGCAAGCAGCGTGTATGTGTTTTAGTGACCGAAAGGACTGCGGCGTAGAGTGGTGCAATTGAAGCGAAAATGCGCAAACGATTTGGAGTTATGAAACTTTTTCGTGGCGATGGTTTTACATCTATTTTCTGCATTTATTGCGCAAAACAGAAACAAAAATGAATTTTTTTTTCTCTCTATATAAAGGGTTAAAATGGCTTTAAGCGATTGCAAAAAAGGTGGCGAGTTTTGCATAAAAATCACGTTTTAATAGATTAAAAAAATATACTCTAGAGTTTATTTAAATGTGAATATAATGCCGGAAAAGTAATGCTAAGCGGTTTATTTTTTAGGGAGTTTTTTTTTTCAAACTTTTTAAAATTAAAATTGCTAATGAAATTTAATCGAGTGCATACTTAAATGTATATTTTATGTAGTTTATTTTTGAAAAAAAAAAAAATGATTTATCAATCTCTCACAAATGATACTCATTTCGTAGCTAAGTCAAATCATTTGAAAAGTAAAAGTAATGACTTTTAAACGTTAGACAACAGACGCGGATAGACTGTTCTGTCAGTTTTTATACATACATTTCTTTAAATTTGGAATACATATTTGTATTTTATGGCTTTTCAACAGCTATTTTATTGTACCATATTACACCAACGGTGAAATAAACTTGCGGTTTAAATTTTTAGATAAAGATTGCAAGAACAGCAAATACAAACAAATTAAAGATACAAAATCTATGTACACATTTGTATGTTAACATTCCTTTTGTCGTTTACACATGGCACGCCTAAAAATATGCAACGACTATTGTGCTTGCCTTGTTCTAATTGCTTTATCCTATTTTATGTGTATTTTAGACCATTTGTATATTTGTATAAATGAAAATACGACGAGTATCTTTATCTGATAATATTTATCTATAGCATCCTACGCACCATTTCATCTTTGACTATGTAAACAACAACGTCATCGATGCCGGTCATGTCACTGCAAAAAGGTCCTTTTGTGACTTGCGTATAAGAAACGCACACATAACTAAGAAATGAATTGTGTAATAAAATAAAAAACTACCGCAAAAACACGGTTGCGCGAAACTGACCCATCCCACCCCCAACGCCTACACTGGAAAGCTTTCTTCGTGCTTATGAATCTTTATATTCCATTTCTATTCTCAATCTATCTCTCTTGTTCCTTCTTTACTCGTACAGACTGTTCTATGTGTTGCGTGCGATAACAAGTCTCATAAATCCTTTTTAGCTCTTTGTAAATGGGCCAGTATTCTTGCTTACTGTCGTTCTCGTTCTCGTTATCGTTGTCGCTGTGGCTGCTGCATGCCTTTGGCATTGCCTATGTCGTATCCTGTCGCTGCTGCTGCTGCTTATCCTAGTAACTGAATATCTTCTTAGCACCATTGCTGCTCTTAGGCTTTTGTGTATCTGGCTGTGTCTATTTGTGTGTGTGTGTATGTGTGGGAGCGCTACGTATTGAAATCGTTTATTATTGTTTGCGGTTAGTTGCGCATTTGTTGCCAACATCCGGTCTTCCGTTCTTGGCCTTTGCTTTGTAGCACAGTCTTTTGCCGTTGTGCACTGTCTCCGCTTTAGTTTAGGTTCGTACATTGTAGTTATGTATGTACGTATTATCATTTATGTTTACGTTTCTTTTACATCTTTTTCAGGCTTTTGTTGTTAAAATAAAAAAAAAAAATATGTATATTTCTTCCATTCGCCATTTATTCCTATTACAATAATAATCGTTGGCATAGAAATTAATGCAGTTTTAACTAAAATATTTCTACACCCTACTCTGAGTGAGGTTACATTATATTCATAACTCTCTTCGATGGCATTTTTTTTACCTTTTTTTAGAAAATCGACTTCATATATGAACCGTATATGCCTAATGCATTCTTTTAGTGATCTATAATTATACTTTCATTGTATACCTTTCAAATGAAACTAGTTTGGGACTCATCGGTTGGATAGTTTCTACGTATATAGCGGACATAGAAACATTTTTACTATTATATATATATATGTCTAGAATAGCAACGGACTCTCATGTTGTGCATAGATATTCTTGATCAGCATTTAAAGAAGATTCGATTTAGCGATGTACATAAGTATGACCATCCTGCTGCCTGCCGTATGAAACTGATTATCTTGTTTTACACCCGGTAGGTTATTATCAGTTTGTCGCATTAAAGGAGGCATAGCCATGCAATGCGTTTTAAAGATATTGACCTGAAATTTTAAAGTTAATCTTTTTTTTTTTTTGGATCCTAGGCAGTTTGTATGTCAGAACCAAGTGGCCACGCCTATTTTTAGGTATACAAACACATTTTTAAGTTTTTGTATGAAAATAGGTACTATTTATGAGTATATTTACTCCAAATCGGTTAAAAACACTTTTATGACATCCAATGTCAAAGCCAAGGTGCCACGCCCATTTTCAGGTGTAGCCCACATACAAACTTCCCGTCCATTTTCGAGTTTTTGTATGAAAACATTTTTTTTTTCTGAATGAATTCAAATAAAGTTTGGTAAAATCAATTCCAATGTCCACCTAAGTGAACACTATCGATATAACATAAAGCCTCCATATAACATAAAGCCTCCATACAAATTTGACCAAAGTTATCGTGAAATGTAATCTAAGCACCTGGTAATACTATAAACTAATAAAAGTGTTGTGGAACGGCTATTTCAGCTTAGGTTCCACCGAAGTTAACGTTTATCCTTGTTTTTTTTTTCTTTTCGTATGAAAAACTTTTTTAAATTTAGCATAGCCCATTTTTATGTTAAACTCAACGAAATTTCTGAGTGGAATCACTATGCATACAATAAAATCCTGAGATTTGAAATGTTTGTGAAAAGTTAACCAAGTTTTTACCTTTTAAGTGAAAATGAAGCTAGAAACGCTAACATTCAATAAAAATGGGTACTATGGTAGTCATAAATATTGGGTACTGGGTATCTCGTAGTCGAGGAAAATGGGGTTTAGGATATCTCGTAGTCGAGCATTATATAAGAAAGCTCTGAAGTATGACGAAATTTCTTTTCCTTATAAAAGGTTGTAGCACCGCTCATTTTTCTAATGTAAAGTAAAATATTTAGGTTTGTATTGATAGGAACGTGGAACGCTCCTTATTTCTAAATGAATATATCATGCCTGTAACTCAAATATTCGCAGAGATATGATGACGTTGGTTTATTGCAAATATGGAGGACATGGCTCCCTACCATTTTTTAGCCCAGCGATGCATTGAAATGAACAATACATAAAAAATATTTCAAATTAATTGAGCCGTTTTTAGAAAATTATTTATTTATAAAACTTTTTTATAATAAGAAATTACAAAATTTTGAATAAAGTAGAATTTTATTTATTTCTTAAAAATTTTATAAAAAAATACTTCAATAAAAAAATGCTAACAGTGCACATATCAAGCCGACTGCCAAAAATCCAAAAGCAAAATAAAAATAATCCAAACCGAACACTTGAAAAATGTTGCTCTCTGTTATAAAAAAATAAATTTTGCGGCTTAAAATGCCCTCCTCATAGGTTTCTCGCTTAAATTTCTCTATTAGGCCCGACTCAAAGGCACGACGCAAAAATGTGTTCAGCAATTCCAAATATGGCAAACCATGTGAAACTGGCATACAAAGTGGAAGTTGATACAAAAATCCTGATCGATTCGTTTCAAGAGTGGCGTGCGTAAAAATTTCTGCTGATAAAGCGCAAAATCAATGCGATCCATATAGGCGCTATGCAGATAACTCGTATTCAAATTCATAAGAAATCTATTACAATCATCGGCCGAAACTACGACAAGTCGCTGAACGACAATCGGATTGAGATGCAAAAGTTTTCGAATATAATCAGCATCACTGTTCATTTTTATGAGCACAAGTCGAGTGCGTGCAATATCATCGAATGTATTGATTTGCGGTTCATAGAGTCCGGATGTTAGCATGCTCGATAGAAATGCCACATATTGTTAATATTAAATAGACGACCAATTGTCGCTTGGTGCTACTCAAGATGTTCTGCCCAAGAAAAAGCAAATAGCGCCATACTTGCAAAAATTGTGCGCACCAATCTGTCATTTCGCCATTTACGATGCCCAGCAAAATGGTGCAATAA
The DNA here is from genome assembly GCA_018903435.1 of Leucophenga varia. Taxonomy (NCBI): domain Eukaryota; kingdom Metazoa; phylum Arthropoda; class Insecta; order Diptera; family Drosophilidae; genus Leucophenga; species Leucophenga varia. The sequence goes on from JAEIFJ010000820.1 coordinate 209,667, forward strand.
ATAAGGCAAACGGAAATCATTAGCCAAACTGCTGAATGAAATGGTTTGATAATGTATAAGAAATTTGATATGGGTCTCGCATAGGGCGCTATCATATAAGCATTCTCAATCCAAAGCGCTATGCTACCCGAAAAATATAATTCTTCGCGTGTCGCCGTTGACGCAATATGCATTGTGCGATTTCCCAGAGTTTCCATAAAATTTTGATAGGCCACAGACAAATTGAAGTAGAGCAACTTGACCATGGTACCATTGTAGTGTCGTATAAATGCTTCAGTACATTTTTGCATATTACCTCTATTGTACACAGTCTCACCCTGTTGCGTATTGTAGCGAAAGGCACGCGGCGCTATATCAGTGACGCCCACACGTATTGGAAAATGTTGTAAATTGCGCTGATATGTGCGATTATAGAAATGCTTGAGTTGCATTATTTTCTTGACTTTTATCTCAGGATAAGGCGCGTAGCTAAACATTTCCGATGATTCATCTATTAGCAGCACATTGAGAAATCCATTTTTGAAACAGTTTTCAAATATTATTTTAAACTTGCGCTGTGCTCCTTTGAAAATTATTACAATATTCAAATGATGCATTTTCCATAGTAAACGCTTCATAATTTCAAATGTTTCCGCTATATTTCCATCATTTAGTTGTGCAATAATTAAGCTTTTTTTCGTAAATTTTTCCAATAATTCAAATTTTTGTATCGTAGATTTTCTTAGTATTAATTTTGGCATATTTATTATTCTAGTTAAATCCATGCATGCTGCATCATCATCGAGCGCAATTATGACATTTAATTTTATATTAAACTTTTCATTTAGTTCAGTTAAAGTGTTGAGCAATTGATTTGCTTCCACTTTTAAAATTAACAATGAAATAATTATGCCGAATTTTAGAAAATTCATTGTGAAAAATAAATTTAAATTCAATTTATGCGTTCAGATAAAACTAAAAATATTTAACTGCATTAATTCACTGCTAACTAACTACTAATTACAGTCGAAGGATTGTCTTTTTAACCCTTCAAACTTAATCCCAAGACAGCAATCTATTTAAAATTCCCGAGTGAACTGCGTATAAAAATCGCAAAAAACCATTAAAATTTTACATATGTAAAGTAATAAATAACTTTTAACGTTACTTTTAATCCCAAAAAAAAATAGCATGTCGAGTAAGCCCAAATACGAAATACTATGCACTCAGTCAACTAGAACTTTACATTTCTAGTTAAGATTTCAAAAAGCTTGAGTGCTGTAAAGCTCCTATTTTTTTTAAGTGTATCGCTGCTTTTTAACGTATACTCGCTCTCTCTCTCATTAAAGTCTGAAGTCTGTGTAAAAACATTTTGATCTTAAGTCACACGTGTACCTGGGTCTAGTTAAAACCATAATGCAATTAGACAAGGTGGTGTATACGTATTCTGTCTCTTTTTATTTGTCTCCCTTTTATCTGTTTAAGTTGTCAGTTTGCATACAAAATTTTCTCTTGTGTTTTAACGCTCTCAGCTTTCTTTCAGCTGAGTTGACAATTTAGACAGACTGAGAGTAAGAGTACACTACCTTGTTTAATTGCATCATGGCCATTTTCCATTGAAACTGTATTATATACTCACTAGATGCGAAAGAAGTCGAGTATGCTCGCCTGCAAGATACCCTGTACCGATTCTTTATGTACCTTAAGTTAAGTCTTATCTTAGTACCATACTTTATTGTACAGGATTTTCATACGAAACATCAATAAAATGGGGTAAATTTGTATGGGGACTATACTTAAAATTTTTTTGGTCCTAGCCATTACTAAATTTAAATTTCTTAGAAACAAAAAGTGTTTACGCAAAACCCAAAATTTTGCGGTAGATTTGCGTAGGGGTTACTTGTTAAAATGGGACTAGATAAAAAAAGGGGTTGAAAGTGACCACTTGATGGTTCAGAAGAGTCTAAGTTTCAAATATGATAACCCTATTTCTTTTATTCACCGAGATAATCTTTCTCATACGGCAGACAGCAGGAAAGACAGACATATCGACTCAAATGCTGATCAAAAATGTATATACTTTTAGGGGGGTATCATGCTCCGTTATACCTTTAAACATGTGTCCTATTGTGATTATAGGCTGCTTCAATAAGTATTTCAACCATAATAAAAATAAATCGCTTCATAAAAAAAACATTTTTTTCACACAAATTCTCAAAAATTGGAGCAAATTTCCATACGGGTTTTATGTTCATTGTGATCCCACCACAACCATGGATCCTTGGGTTGATATGAAAAGTGTTTTTAATATATTTTAAACAAATCATTTATGAAATCAATTTTGCATATAAAAACCTCAAAAATTTGCTCTTGATTTGTTCGGGGCTAGATGTTATAGTAGTCTCACCTAGACCATGGGTCCTTTTCAAAACATGGCTTGGCATTGGAAGTGTCTTTACCATGTTTAAAAAAAATCGCTTTATAAATAATTCATTTTTTTTTTGCAAATACTCAAAAATTGGTGGTAAATTTGTATGAGGGCTATACACTATATTGGGCCCACCTTAACTATGGAACCTTCAATAAACTATGGCTTGCTATTGTAAGTGTTTTAACAGTATTTGATACAAATCGCCCCATATCATAAATAATTTTTAATTAAAAAAGCTCGAAAATTTTTATGGGGGCTATGCTTAAAAATTGGAGTGGTTTTTCATATTTCATGTCATGTTTAAAACTGAGTACATTCAGACGGACATAGCTAAATCGACTCGTCTCGTGCTGATCAAGAATATATATACTTTATTAGGTCTACGACGTCTTCTTTAATGCGTTACAAACTTTCCGAAAAACTGAGTATATGAAAATTTTACCACTTCTTGTATCTTATTTTGGAAACGATCCAAATTTATAAAATCCTTATGAAAATCCCTTTCGTTTTTGGACCCCTAATAGCTGATAGCTTAACTTTTCAAAACGCTATTAATTTGATAATGCGTCCACACGAACGGCCTCAAGAAAGGCATCCTTCATCATCATATCAATAATAAGGTTCATATATGCATTTTAAAGTTCAACAATTGTATGTTGAATCACGAATTGTTCTCTTAATCTTTATATGGGTCCTTAAAAACGCTACTAAGAAATGGAAATGGCTTCAAAAGTGATAATGGTCCAATTTGTAAAAAATCCTGTTTTATCGAGTCCTAACCTAAACTAAATTGAATTTTTGATGAAAAGCGATAGAAAACTGACGAATATATAAATACTCGAAATATTTTAACTGGAATATTAAAAGTTTCAAATTATATAAATTATACAAATAAAACGAAATTTGTAAAATGAAATTTTGCACACTTGTAGCATATTTTGTCTTAGTCCTTTATACCACGCAGTTGTAGTAAAAGTATTCAAAAAATAAACGAAAAAAAAACTAAAGATTAAATAGTTACAATAATTATAAATGTATTTGACAAAATTTAAAATATGGGTTGCAGATTTGTAGGGGGCTATCCTTAAAAGTTCTCTATCGGCCTAAACGGTTAAAAGCTCGACTTATAACAGTTTAGCCGTTCATTACTCGCGACGACCGACTGATAAAACTATCGTTGATATCGGTTATTTCCGCATATTGGTCTGGCAGCATATAATCGTTTTTGCAGCATTTATCGACCGCTATTATTTTTGTTTTTACATCGTCATTCGTAATTCGTTTTTCTCGGGTGCCCCCTTTCCGGGTTCTACACCGTTCAAAACTCATAATAAATCTTAGTTTATCGCCCGGCTTTTTTTTTTTTTTAATTCTCGTTCGATTGTCGTCGTTTTTTAATTAAATGTTTGTATTTTTATTTAAAATATTTTTATGCTATTTATAAAGTTTTTGAAGCCGCCAAAGCGAATAAATCTAAAACAAAAAAAAACAAAAGTGAATGCAACTCAAATTCTTTGAATGCTACAATAACAAAAATTTCAATTGCAAAAAAAAAAAAAAAAACGAAGGAATTAAATATTTAAATTTAAATAAAATTTAGCTGAGTTAAAGCAAAAATTCAGAAAAGTGCAAAGTGCCAAAGTGAAAGAAAACTTCAAAAATAAAATATTTTAAAAAAAAATAATAAAAAAGCGCGGCATGCGTCGCTCGCACATATGTATGTAAAAAAAAGCAAAAAAAAAAAAAATTATGAAAATATTAAAATCTGTATAGGCAATTGTATCCAACAGATACATTGTTGTTGTGTATATTTGTGTATGCCTTGTTGTGTGTTGTTTTTAGTGCGCGTCTTTCATTCAAATTGTCAAAAGAAGAAGAAAATAAGTTTAAAAATAAATTTATTTATGTGCCATGAAAACAATTTTGTCGTCGTCCGTGTTCATTATACTAGAATGCTGCTGCTGCCGCGAAGTAAAGCGGAGCAAGCAAGCAAGCAAATTATTCGAAGGGATGCAAAGCAGCAAGCAGATGAATCTGCTTTTTGCCGCAGCAGCAACAACAACAACAACAACAAAACTCTCAATGATTACGCGCGCTCTCTATCTTTATTGTCACTCTCTATCTTTCACTTGCTCGCTCACTTTTTACACTCACTCTTACATATATTCGCATGCTGCTGCTGTTCTCTCTCTCACTCACTCACTCATTTACCTCTCTCTATCTGTTGTTGTATTTCGCTTTTGTTTTTCGCTTTCGTTTACTACTTCTACCGTTCTTTTCGGTTTTTTTCTTGCATCATTCGTTTATCCTCTTTTATCCTTAACTATGCTATACGCCGACATTCGACCGGTAATGCTTGTCTGATCTCGATTTTTCCACAGCATCCACACACATAGCAGCAGCAGCTAAAACAACAACAACAACATTGAATAATCCTTTAAAACAACAACAACAACAACAGCGAAAAACATGTCGCATCCGTTGTTTAATACTGCCGCTGTCTGCTACATCGTCGTCGTCTTCTTCTTCTTCTGCTTCAACCTAACATCAATTTTCCTTCTTATTTGCTTCTCAATTGTCTTGCGCCTCCCCTATTCACGCGTTCATTTTGTGATTCTGAGCGCGCTGCGTGCCCGGCCCGTGGGTTTTTTTCTTTTCCGTCTTTATTTCATTATTTTGCTTCGGTTCAGAATTTTGCGACGGTGTAAAATAAATGTGGAAAAAAAGAGTGCAAATTTAATTTGTTTTAAATGTTTTATTCAATTCATTTTCATTTTTTTTTTTTTTGGTTTTGTGCAAAAACGTGTGTCGCGTGTTTATGTTTCCAGTTAAAATTGTTGTTGTTGTTGTTTATATTCTTATTGTTGCACGCGAAAAATCTAAAAGAAAAGACACAAAGAACGCTCTTTGTTGTTATTGTTGCAGACGCTGCTGCGCTGCTCGCCAACGTTTATGTCTCATGAATTTTTCTTTTTGAGTTTTTTTTTGCGCATTAAAAAAAAACAAAATAAAATAAAATTAATGTTTTCCTTATTATTTGTTTATAAAAATGAAAGAAAAGTAATAAAAAGTGCACAGTAACAGTATAAAAACTGCCAAAGAGTGATGAAAATAAGCGAAAATACAAAAAAAAAAAAAAAAATAACTAAATTTAAATGCAAAATTGTGTTTGATGTGTTTTTTTTATGTTGTTGTTGTTTTTTTGTAATTGTAAAAATAAATCATTCATACTTTCTGTTTCACAAATAATATTACGCTCATACTTTCTCTGTCTAACACATGCGTCTATATACGTTGCTCGTTATCTTCTGCTTTTGCCCTCGTTTTACCATGCGCTATTTTCGTCCTTTGCATTTATTTAGTTTTGACCCTCTTCCCGGACCCCCTTCCTGTGTCTATGATTTTTTTTTTTTGTTTTTCATTTATTCAACCCTTAAAAGTCTGTTTTGTTTTTGTTTGACTTTGCAAAAAAAAAAAAAGTAAAAAATCTTTTAAAGTTTGTTTCAAAAAATATTTATTAAATTCGATTTTAATAGCGGCGCCAGCATAAAAGTGTCAAAGCCAGGAAAAATGCTGGAAAATAGTATCAAAAAAAAATAAACCAATTTTAATTTAAAAATAGTGCCGCGCATTTTCTAAAAATTTGCATATAATTAAACAATTTAATTAAATTCAAAATAATTCAAAATAATAAATACAATTTTAGTGTGCATAAAATAAAAATATTCAAGCGTGTTCTGTGCAACAACAACAAATTAACATTTAGAATAGGAAATGTATCTGAATTTCTAATGAATTCATTGTCATTGCATAAATTTATTAAGCAAAATGCCGCCGTTAAAATAATTATAAAATATAAAATTATTTATATGCAGTTTTTTTAATTCTTTTGCATATTTCACATGTTTTTTTATTTAATTTCAAATATTTCATATATGTTGTTCTCTGAATTTATATCATTTCAATATATCGGCTCTGAACTGAGGCCTAATTGATCATTCTTTTGGCAACACTATTTGTTGAGAAACATTTCAGGAGACTCTGCCGCTCAACGCTGGCTACCCATTCGGGCCTTCGGCAGGCTAACTTATTTTGCCAATTTTTCCGAAATCTAATATTCGTCTTAGTCGTGCTGAACTAAGACTACTCACATGTTATCTTACAGGTCACAACGTTCTAAGATTCCAGCTGACAGAACAGGTCTCTGAATCGGAGTGTAGACTCTGTTTAAAAGATGACGAAATCAGCTCCCTTATCTTGTGTGACTGCCCAATTTGATCACTGCATAATAACCTCTTTGAACATATCAGACATTTCCCAGGCGAAAAGAACATTATCAGACTCATCAAGCCAGCAGAAAAATATCCTTAGTTGCACACTGGGTCGGGGTTCAAAAGACCAATATACGTGTATGGTCGCAGTACCCAATTTTCCTGCTTAGGCAGCTCGCCATTTGAAAACCCTATGCGCCTTCAACTACTTTGACCATTTACTTGTCTCGCAGTCCAGTCACTACACTTAAGCTCTTTATGTTTATGGTTAAACTATATCATTCATAACGAGTACTAAATATTTTTACGTCTTTCACATTATTTCTATGGATGCAACTTCAAAATAAAAGAAATTTAAGCCGTAGTTTTGATTAAGATAATTTATCACTTGTATCTTTGAAAAAAGAAGTTATGCATATTTTTCGATAACTACTCGATTTTCATCGATATTTTCCCAGCTCTAAATATTTTAAAAAGCATTCATCCCTTGTTTGTGATATTACCTGATTAGATAAATTGTTTTAAAAAAAAAAATTTTTATAATTTATGCAAATACATGTGAGTTTTTTTTTTATTAATTGCAACATTAAATTTAAATATTTTTATTAAATTATTCCATTTCTTACAGTAATCAGTGCTACTTACAGATGAAGTGAAATCATAATAAAATAAATTTTAAATTGTGCCAAAAAAGAAAAAAAAAATTCAAATATATAAATTTATTAAGCATAAAGTCAAAATAACAATA
>JAEIFJ010000821.1:0-15608 GCA_018903435.1 Leucophenga varia
GCTGCTTCTCTGTGGAACGATGCTGCAGATTCGACAACTGCAAATTGCGATAGGCCACATCATCACGCACTGGATCGGGCTCTCCTGCTGGCGAATCCTCATCATCGTAGTCATCCGCATGCGCCAAGGCGAACTTCTCAAAGTCACTCGGTGTGGGCATGCGCGGCTTGGGCTCCGGCTTGGTTGACGGTCTGAATTCTTGCCTAGAGTCTTGCCTGGACTCTTGCCTGGACTCTTGCCTGGGCTCCTGTCTGGGTGCCTGCCTAGACTCCTGCCTGGATTCCTGTCTGAACTCTTGCCTAGGCTCCTGTTGGAGTCTCTCGTTTCGTGTTCACTTTAGTCTCCCATTTGGGCTCCACTTTGCTCTCCTCCTTGGCTTCAGGTGGCTCTGTGAGTCCCAGTGACTTGTAGATGGCTTCCAGCTCATTGATGGCCTCCTCCAGATTCGCTGGCTTCTTGCGTGGGAAGTACAATGGAGCTATAGCTGGAGCACTTGCCTTGCGCTCCGTGAATCTTGGCGCCGGCGCCTGTTGATGCTGCTCCCGCTTCTCGGCAACATATTCCTCATATTTGTTGGGCAAATCCTCGCCAGAACGTCGCTGGTAATGATGTGGCATCGAGTTGGTCTTGTGCACATCCCTGTGACGTATTTCCACATAGTTCTGACTCTCATGCTCGCCTGGCTTGATGTGCAGGCTGCCACAGACGACATTCTCGGCTGGATTAGGTGGCAACTCTGCTGCAGCACGCTTGGGCTTCTGCACCTCCGAGTACATGGGCATGGGATAAGCACGTAGTTCACTAAGTCTTGAACTGGAAATGGAGCGAGGCTTGGCCAAGGGTTGAGCCTGCTGTGGACGAGCTGGTGGAGTCTGTTGTGCCTGCTGCTGCCAACTGTCACTGGAGTTGGCCAAGCCACTCTTGGAGGTGCGCAACATGCCACTGGAAGGCGGCGTGGTAGCATCCGCCCCCTCTATCATGTGTATGGGCTTGCGGGAACGGGGCGTGGCATCGGCAACATAATGAAAATCAATGCCATTTGGCAGAGATTTCTTGCCAGGCAGCGCGTTGCGCTCCGCGCGTGTAATGAAGCGACGATGTGCCTGCGCCTGTGCCTGTGTGGGAGCACTTGCTATGCTGCCACTGCCACCAGGCTGGGAGTTCAGTGAGTGGACCGATTGATAATGTGGTGGCTGCCAGATGCGATCATCGGAGACACAGCGACCACTTTGATCGAAGGCATACGAGACTGGACGCAGATCACCCGAGCTGGAGCCAATGTGACTGCCTTGACTGCCACCTGCCTGCTGCACACGACGCAGTGGATCACGTGGTGGCGGTGGTGGTGGCAAAGGTTTACTCTGCTGCCTGCCACTGATGTTCTGCAGATGAATCTGACTGTCGTAGCTGATGCTGCGCTTGCTGCCTCCCTCGCTCTGCATCGAGTTCTGCAGCGGACGCGGCGCAGACTGTGGCTGCCACTGCACGTAGGCTGAGTTGGAGGAGGCAGCTGGAGGTGCCTGGTAAATGGATAAGGGCACGGGTTGGGTCTTATAGCGATGGGGCAACTGTTGCTGCTGTTGTTGCTGCAGCTGCACGGGCACACCGCCATGACTGACCTCACCATCTCTGGAGAGTCGCTTGTAGTAGCGTTCATTGCGTGCTGCACGACTCCTTCTGCTCTGTCCAGGTGCACCACCATGCAACGCCTGCCCGCCACTGTGTATGCTCTCATCGCTGCGATACTTGGAGAAGGTGGAGGAATTCAATGAGATGAGCTCCTCCTCGCTGGAGTGTGGCTGCCCGGCATTGACTCTGCTGCCGCGCTGTGCTGAACGGGATTTATGTGGCGGCGCTGGAGGTTGCAACATCATCTGCTGCTGCTGCTGCTGAGGAGTCAAATAGAGTCGCCTGTCCAGCGAGTTGCTGGAGCGACTATAGTAACCAGGCTGATTCTGATAATAAGGCTCTGGCGGCACCATTTCCACGGGCAGAAAGAACTCATTGTCCACATGCTGTGGCTTGGGTGGTGGTGGTGGCTGTGGTGCTGTTCCCTGTGGCACAATGTGATCGAATCCCAGTGATTTGTTGCTGCCACGCGAGGATTTACCCTTCGCCTTGGGCTTGGATGCACTCTGTCGTTGTGCCGGCACAAATCCTGCCTTGCGATCCTCCTCACTGGAACTGGCACTGCATTCCGCACCCACTTCCTCATCCTTCTTCTTGCGGAACAGTCGGCCAAAGGACCATTTCTGTTTGCCTGTCAATTGCTGTGCGGAGCCACTCAGGCTGTGTTGATGTTGTGGATGATGACTACGTAGACGCTCCATGTCCTCCGCTTCCAGGGGGTAGTCTATATGATTTCCTGCTGCTGTTGTTGTTGTTGTCGTTGTGGTCAAACTGTTGTTGTTGCTGTGGTTGTTGTGGTTGGCTTTCGTATTGTGCTCGTCGTCGTGCCGCTCATCGGTTAACTGCAGCTCCTTGGGCAGCGGCAGCTGTGGACGCCAAGTGGTTTGAACAGTCTGCAAAGAGAGACAGAGAGAGAGGAGATACAGATTAGTTACAGTTTGCTAGAGCGAGTAGGGTATAGAAATTAATTTGAAAATCAAGATAAATTCGGTTTAAACATTCGTTTTATTTGCACTTAATGGGTTAAGACGAGAGTGCTATTGTTGTTTCCGTTGTTGTTGTTACAGTTGTTGTTGTTGTTCTTTCTTATTGTTTTTGTCTGTTGTTGTTGCTCAGGTAGACAACGATAAGATTTCATTATTAACTTGGCTCAAAGCAAGTCGCAGATAAGACAAAAGCAACACACAAACAACAAATGCGAACGAACTATAAAAGTGGTAGAAGAGGCATCTCTAACTGTCGATGAGCATGTTGGGTTTATGGCATACCCTAACTGGAGTATAGAGGAACTGCTGTTTACTATGATATTGTGTGTAGAACTACAACTAAAACTACCCAAAGGCGCATTCAATAGTCGTTTAGTTCTCTCTTTTTCTCACATTTCTAGTCTTTACTTTTAATGGCCTCACGTCATTTACATGACAACTACAAACACAGATAGATATAGTCTGTATCCAGGGTCGTTGGTCTCTCTTTCTACCGCTATCTCTATCTCTATCTATCTCCGGTTTGGGGTTGCCTTTTGCTACTTGGCGTTTTATGCCGCCATCTCTCGCGAGTACTTTGCAATTCTTTATCAATCAAGAGCAAATTTACATACGACTTGGCGAGCTCCCACGACTTGAACGTGAATTCAACGCAATCTACCTTACTCTTTGTACCCCCTCCCTCTCTTTCTCGCTATCCCTTTCTCTGTCTGTTGGACGGAAGCAACTCATTATCATACAATTTAGATACTTAGCATAATACTAATTGCTTCGCAGAATCTTATAGAAGCCCAAGACAAATTGAGAAAGATTACGTTGGAACGAAAATCTTATCAATCAAAACTGTACAAAGATAAGGCAAACTAATGTAGATAAATTTAGATCGGGCTGAAAACTATTTAATCTTATCTTAAGTTCAATTTCGGCAAATTGACGCACATAAAAAACTAATTAATTTCACTTGGTTTTCCGCACTCATTTCAATTTCAATTACGAAGACGAAATGAAAGAAAAAAGGAAGAAAATAAACAAAATTGCGTGTGAAATTCAATTTCTTTTTTACGCTGCGCTGTCTTTCCATATTTGCGCTGGGCCGTCTCTTTCAATTTTGTTTATAGAATCATGAGGGAAGAAGCCAAAAAAAGCTCTAAAATTGGGCGTGGGATTCATATTGTAGATGAGGCATCATTTCCTGCTGCTTACGCCATTGAAAAGTCGCTCGTCTCTTGTGGCAGAGATATACCATGAACCACCAACACCATCAACCCATAAAGCCATATTTCATATTTCCTCTGGCAGATTCCATAGTCCACAGAGAGAGCCCGTTACACTTGTCTTATTAATAACTCTTGCGGCCGAAGGGCTTAATATAAACAAATAAAGCGAAGATAAGCAAAAACATGATATGACCAAAGGGTTAGAGGGGGATTACACTGTCGGATCGAATGACATTCGATATGCCTACAGTGCTTATTGAGGATCATTACGCATGGAACACATAAATAATGAGATAATGTGTGCGTTGAAGGTTGCGAATTGCAGCGGATTAGTTGGGGACAGAGATCATATTCCAGGTTGTGATCGTATGTCAAGGGAAGTTCTAGGGAAAAAGTTGAAAAAGAAGTAAGGAAGAGAGAGAGAGAGAGCCAGAGGATCGTTTAGTGAGATCATATGTCAATAAGAATGGAAGAAGGAAGACCATTGAGGATCATCAGCGGCACATATTGCAAATTACGACCTTAATGAAAGGAAACAACATTGAGGATCATTAGGGGAACATATTGAAAATTACGATCTTGAAGAAAATAAACTTTAATGAGGATCACTAGCAGAACACATTGCAAATTACGATTTTAATGAAAAGAAGTATTCTAAAGGAAGATCATTTAAAGCAAAATACTATTACAAACTACAGAAGATCACTGATCAACAGCAGTATTAGAGCTATGATCACTTTGAAAACTGTTCTATACATTACTAAACTCCCTTCTCAAAAAAGAGGAAAAGATTTTTGAGGATCGTCAGCTGCACATTTAGCAAATTACGTAATATCCCAATGGAGGATCTTATGAAGCAGAATACCAATACAACTATAACAGATCACCGATCAACAACAATATCGGCGCTATGATCACTCTACAAACTGATCTACACTTCACGAACTTCCTTCCCAAAAGTTCCCCAAATCAAAAGTTCATTAAAAACTATTTAAAAATTTCCACAAAATCCCGCTGAGTTCAGAAACTGATCTAGCAACTCGATCAAATTCCCATTTCAACGTAAAATGCTCCCCCTAGACAACATTTCGACACGTGTCATGCGGTCGCATTTACAACATTTGTCCACAATGATTTATGGATTGCGTTCTCAATCTGAATGCGATGCGATCTCGTATAAAAGTCAAAATTTTTAGGTGACTCAGTTTAAAGTCAAATTAAAATTCTCTCATGTGTAGCATTTTCTTTTAGCCTTTTTTTTTTTTTTGTTTTTAGAGACTTTTTTCGCTAGTGTTGAATCCATGTAAGTTACATAGAGAATTTGAGAATTTATGGCGTCGCAAACAGCTGCGTAATGTCGGGCAAAATGCCAAGGCACAAATCACTCATACGCAGTGTGCAACGCGTGCCTTATGGCGTAAGCAGGAAAAACACAATAGACACAACACAAACACACCAAAACACACGCACAACATGAGACAACTAAAAATAAACTACGCACAGTTCCAGCTTTACAATAGATATTTTTCAATTGGATTTCTTTTTCGATATAATCTCTCTTTTTTGACCAACAAAAGTGCCCGGCAAATCTTGAATTAATGCTGTAGAATTGCAGAAAATCTATGTGAAAATTTATAAATAAATATTGGAGGAAAGTGGGAGATTTGATTTACGCGCGATTCCCGATAGCCTTCCGAGTCGTAGACTCGCCTTAACTCAACTGATAGGGAAGGGAAAAACTGTGAGCGATCCAACGAAAATGCGCCCCCTACACAAAAAGCTTTTGCCCGAAGCTCTTTGGGGGACTCTTTACAAAGAGACGGCAGCCGGCAAACTTAAGAGAAAGAAAGAGCGTGAGTAATGCTTAAATTGTGCGTGAGAGAAGAAGAACAAAGAGTTGGCAGCCTGGGGAAGTATTTCAATTAAGTAAATCGTAACAAAATCGAAATGATTTTCCATTTAGTTTTTAGAGATCATTAAAATCGGATTAGCCACGAAGAAGTCAACGAACTCAAGTCGAAAGTGTTGCATGATCTCCCCCAGAGAGAGAGGGAGAGACGATGAAGTGTTTGGGGAATAGAATAAAGTAAATAATCGAATTCAATTAAGAAGCGGGTGGGGAACAGGCATTTCTTCGCCCACCCACACACACACATACCTCTATAAGAATGAAGAAATGTGTCAGTTTTGTTTTGGCTGTCGCTCAAGTTGAGAGGCTCGTTAATGTCACGATGAGTCCTACATGCCAGACACGACACGAAGTGGCAGCTAAATATAGACAAGCATAAAGGTGAAAAACTTGAAAATGTTCTCTCGCAGCTTTTCAATTCGAAAATGGGAACAGAAGTTGCCGACGCCGTTGTAATGCGGAAGAAATTTGCGAAGCACAAACACAGACAGAGAAAAGTAAAAGTAATGTTTGCTATAATGTACTGTGCTGTGCTAACTATAGACAGATATTTGCTATAAATAGTCATTTGTAATAGACATGAGTTCTTCAATATGGGTCAGTGGGCAAAGTTTTGGCAAGAGTGCAGTGCTACACTGAAAGAAACTTGCAGTAAGTTTACTCAACTCTGCTTTTTATAGCTGGCATTCAAGGCCTGCCATAAATCGGTGTGAAATCATTTGAATTCTAATTGAATTGGGCCACATCAGCATCAACATCAGCATCATCATTTGCAGCTGTTTCGAATCGAAAGTTAATGAACTGAAACTGCAACTCATTCGGCTTGTTTATGATTTTCTGCCTAATTTAAATTGCAGTATATAATTCAGTATATTTATCGAGGCATTGCCATAATAAAGTTTAATGCCTTTTACCTTAATTTTTTCGTTGTTCGTATTTCGGATCAAAACTTCAAACATCATCCGAAAAAACAACTCTCTGACGTGCTGTCGGGCAAATACACTGCAATTTATTTGGTGCAGAAATTAATCAAAGTCTGTTCTGTCTCATTGAAATATTGTATTTCTTTTTTATATATTATATTATACATTCAATAATTTATACAGTCAGTCTTTTTCAAGGAAAAAGCTTTTCTTGGGAAAGGAGCGCCAATGCGAAAGGAATGTAAATTGAAATCTTTTTTATTTTTATGCAAAATAACTAAGAGTTGATAAGGTTCTAGACTGAATTATACCCTATAAAGAAAAGTAAAGTTTTTTTAAGGAATTAAATTAAGGTTCCAGACTGAATTATATTCCTAAATAAAATATAGTATTTATAAAAGTAAACATGCCAAATTTATTAACTCGTAGTTCTCCTAAGTCTCGAGATCTCTTAGGAAAAATAACTGTTAGATTGTATTTAGCTTGGTTATGATGTTATCCCATTAAAGATATGATCTTTTAATTGATCAATCACAGAGTTTATTCAAACATTCTAACATTTACTAAACCTCACTGACTCATGTTAAAAGCAACTGCAAGTTGTTCTTTGCCTAAAGATCTCAACCAAGACATTCCCTATATGACACATAATATTAATTGGCATTGACATCATCAATTAACTCATGCCAGCCTCTCTCATTACACAAATGACTAGGTATACAACGCCTTAAACGATATGTAAAACAAATCTTTAAAGACCCGATCGCTGTGTATATAATTATGGAAATGTACAAACAAGAAAGCGCCGCAAGAACCTTTGAAAATGTCTTTATCAATTTGGTTATCATCGTCAGATTGATGAAGCTTTGACCCATTTCTGATGTGAAAGTTTTTGCTGAGTGTTAAGTTCATAAGGTAAGTTATATAATAACTGTTTAGGTATCAAAGAAACATCCCGACGAGACGGAAGAGAGGGGGGGATAGACAGGTGGTTTCGGGCATGTTTCCACTTAGTGGTTGAGGCGTCGACTCGGACACGCCGACTGCTTAGCTAATTCATTAGGGATGCTACAAGTTTCAGCCGAAACCAGCGACAACAGCAACAACAATAAGAACCAGGGCCAACAATGCTACGAGTTCTGGCCCATGCATAATCTATACTAATTTCATAGACCTCAATCCACATTTTTTGTCTGTGTCTGTCTGTGGGGTCAATGACAGTGCCGCTGAAACCGAATTAAACTGACCGTTGGTCAACTGGAAAAAGGAGTCGAGTGGAAAAACTTCTTCAGCTGCAGGAAAAACTTCAAATAGTTTTTCATTTATGCACAGCACGTGTTGCACTCTGTGTAGAAGGGGTTGAAAGGTGAAGGGGCAGGGGAAAGAGGCAACTATTTGTTTATACAGCACGGCTAATGAACACTGCGTGATATTGTGGCTGTTGCATTGCGTGAGTGCACACGTGATCGGGGGGAAGAGCGATGGCAGCAGGAAGTTTAGAGCTGCATATCATACATATTACATCTGCCTGCCCTATTGTTGTTGGGCATTTTAATTATGAAATTTCCAGGCGGAAAATTATATAAGTAGTAAGGGAGAAAAGTGTGAATATTTTAACTCCGAACTTAGTCAAAACTTTTCTGCAAATTGCCAAATTAAAACTCTCCATAATTCTGGCAAACTATTTTGCATATATCTTTCTCATAGAGCACAAAAACAAACAAGACAAAACGGAAAAAAATTATAAAACGAAATTAAAAACTCGTCGCTTTCCATTTCACGTGTGTTGGCCAATGAACTTTGGCCAAAAAGCCGCTAAAAAACAAGCGGCCCAACAGATATTTGACACGCAGAGATCACACGAGAAAGAAAGAAGGGGGATATTATATTGTACGTTTAGTTATACAAACTTTATTATGATTTTGTTGATTTTTTTTCTATTTTTATTTTTTTATTCAACTTTCACTGGATATCATTAATTTTCACCCAATTCGTACGCTAGAGGGCGCTGCTCAACATGCAGTCCCCGTCCATATAAATCGATTTTTAATTGCCCCAAAATGTGCGTTGGCTTTGCTCTGCCTTCGTTTTTTTTTCTTTTTTGGAGGTTTCCACGTTTCACAAGCAGGTGGCAAAGTTGTATTTTATTTTTTTTGAATATCATATGAAAATTGCCGAAAGCTTTAGCTAATTTGTAGCATTTATTTATTTATATTCAAGCTGAGATAGAGATTTGCATAATTACGCAAAAGTGTTGAAAAGTTTTCATTATAAACTGAATGATATTCAATACGAGACGTGGGAATCTCTATGCGGAGATTGTGAATGAACTTCAGCGACAGGTGCAAGGCAGATAAACTCTAGAGAGGGGGGAATTGAGGAGAAAGAAACTTCATTTCTGACAGAGATTTCGTTTGTAACAATAACAGTACAGTTCTTTTATAAGAATTCTCCTCTGTTGTTTTTCTTTGCGTTTACATTTTGCGCAATTAAAACATCAAACCGTGTAATTTTTATGGGTCTGCCTCAGGGGGTCTGGAAGCTGAACAAACAGGGAAAGGGAATACACAAAAAGATACAGAAAGCATCATAAAGATGCGAACGCGTGTTTACCTTAGAGATATTAATGAGTTTTTGTTGCAAGAAATACCCTGTAATTATGTGGCAAAGCTAAAGAAACTATTAAGGCTCAAGGTGAAGTGTAGATTCAATTAGATAATGAATGAGCTAAGATATGAAGAGCTTAAAAAAATTCCTTGAGATTAAGATGAACTTGTGATTTTCACTGTAAATGAACCTTTAAAGTTAGAATATCACCAAACTCCCTTGAATATCTCCACACCTCCTTAGGGTATCTCTTTTCTCTATAGACACACGTCAATTCCTTACATAAACACATCTTCGTACTCTGTTAAAGCTCATAAAGCGGAACATTTTCTGTTAACAATGCATTTTTTTTGCACGCTCTTTAGGTTTTCTTTCTCTGTCTTTTTCTGCTGTTGTTAACTTTATTTTGGATGTTTTTTTGTCAGTTTAACAAGCTATTAACACGTTGCAAGCGACCGCGACTCTGACTCCCCAGACCTTGACCCAGCAGCGTTCCAAGCGTTCCAAAATTCAATGTTAAATGGGCGTTTTACCCAGTCTCACTAAGGTAAGGTTTGGGTAATTGTTTTAAATGGAGTCTTGCCTCAAAAATATGTTTGGATTGTGTGCACGCAAGAAACGTACGCGGTGATTTCCGTAATTTTATATATAGTACACTATACTACCAAGATGTGTATAGCATTTGCCATGGCCCCATAATGAAAACAAAACAAAAGAGACGAACAAATTCACATGCGCTTTTGTTTATATTGCACATAATACCAGAAACCCGAAAGCGTATTACGTATACCTCGTTTTTTTGGCTTGTGAATAGACCTTTGCAAATGAATTTTGGCTGGGATTATGGAAGAATATATACACAATACATAGAAGAGTTTATTTGTATAGTAATAAACTTTTTGTTTATTATGTTATGGTTGTGAAACTTGGGGAATCGAAAGAGGGTATGCTGAGGAGAATGCGAGAGATCATAAGAGGAGTACTAGAAGAATATCTGTTGTTTCTGTTAAGTTTACTATGGGATTTTCAGCAAATTTTGGGGTACAGTTAGTAAACCCTCTTTTAAGTATATAAACTGAATTTCAGAATGATACTTGCAGAATTGTGAATTTTGAACGTTTCTGGGCTCTGCAGAAAATATTCTTTACCCTTTCGAGCAACTGTTAGGTTTAGTTTGTTCATTTATCATTTTGCGCACTTGTTTATTTTCACAAATTTAAATTTTCACTTGTTCTTTTTGCTATTTTCCTTTTTCCTATTCTTTCAGTTTGTTTTAATTTTCTGACAGTTCGCAAATTGTGTGTCTTAGCAGACGAACAGAACCTAAGATGAGCGAATAATGTGCACTATATAGACAGCTGTAGATATACACATGCTGTGTGGATCTGTGCCATATACTTTGCTATACCTGCCTGAACGTTGTTGGCAGAGTGAAATAGTGAATATCGAATGCTTCACAAGTGAATCATTCACACACTTGATAAATCACAACAGTGATTTTATTATGATATAAAAATATAAATAAATGATATTCACGCTGCCATTTTATTTTGCTTATTTTAATCGACTTTGGGGCAAGGCCAAGTGGCATGTGATGAGTAGAGGAAGAAGAGGAAGCTTCAATGGGTTAACAGAGCAAGTAACAGAGCTTGATCATGTTATGCGGCACATAAAACATAATTTCATTGGTTTTAACATCCTTCCCACCGGAAGAGAGCGCTTTGCATTTCCGGCCAGCAACGGGCAACAACTGGAACTCTGTTCTTGGTAATTGAATAGTCACAGAGCATGCGATTCAGATACGCTATAATCACACACACACAGAGGCAAATGGAGATGTGATACATTTCGATATAGGGGCCTGGCTATGAAACAAAACTGAGGACACGTGTGCCAAATCGCAACGTCAATCTGTCAGTCCCCTCCCAAAGTTCTCTGCCTAGTCTGGGCCAGTTCGCTGACAGTTGTTCTACATTTTAGAAAACTATGTGGCGGCTGCTTTTATGGCCCAAGGTGCGACCCTCGTGCGGCATTAGTTGCAATTATTGTGGCCTCTTGACATTCTTCTTTATACTCGTCGTTTTTTATTACACTTTCAGCACTTACGCACTATCGATTTGAGCCCGTTAAAGTGTCATCGATTAATCAAATAAGCCAACATCGCTACAACATCGCACATCATTAGCAGGCTATACACGCTGCAGCTGTGCCGGATGAACTTGCCCCTTTGGGGGCTTCAATTTCGAATGCGTTAGGCAAAGTAATTGTTATTGAGCCTAATTGGATTGAAAGCTTAAAAAAGCAACTAACATGCACATAAGGCAGGCAATAATTACGCACTTTTCTCTCTATCTCTCTCTCTCTCTCGAGACCTGCCTCAACAACAGATCCGAGAGTTTTCTTTCTTTCGGAACGATTTCTTTGGAAATTGTTGTAATTTAAATTATCATAAATTTTTATAGTTTTGCCAGCACGTTGTGTGTGGCGTGGTAAATGCAATGCAACAACTCTATTACAGATATGCTACATGTGAGGCAAGAAAATCGGAATTAAAAATGCTATAAAAACATTACAGAGGCGTGTACAGTGGGCACTGGCTGTGAAGATCATAGGCACATAGTGAAGAATGTGTGTAGAGAAGATTAACTTAAGAATTCAGTTAGAAAATCAAGAAAACCTCAAGAAACCTTTCTCTAAAATCAGCTTTTATGTAACCTTTCCATTTCGTATTTATTTACTCCACTGTACGCAAGCCACAATTCCACAATGATTTTCTGAATTTTTCCATTATGTGCTTTACTCTATGATTTCCTTCTACTTTTTACGAGATTTTTACACACTTTGTTGTTGTTATTGTTGTTGCAACAGCATCACGTAATAAATTTCATTATGACCACAGCAATTGGTTCGAGCAAACGTGAAAATAAGTATTATAAAGAAAAACAATTGAGAAATGTGATTACGCATAGAAAAACAACAAAACAGAAAAAGTAACATAATAGAAAATAAACAGAAGTTTCCTTTCAAAGCTAATTGGCAGCTTATCAGGCAATAATTTACAGAATTTATATACTTTATATATAAGGGAGCTTGATAAGCGATTGTTTTTCAATTAGTCGATTCGTTTCGAGCTGATCTTTCGCTTTTCGTTTTCTTTCAACTCCATTTGCAATGCCTTTCAAACTGTGGCAGGCAACAACAATTACACAATATATAACCTACTCCAACATGAGTCGCATGTCGCAGCCAATAAAAGCCCATTTCATCAATGTCAGCCACGAATCGACATATGCATATGGTATAGATATATAGTGTATATGATGGTGTGTCTGGAACCCACATCAGACTCTTTGGGCTTTTATTTGGGTAAACACGTGCGGCAATTATGCCCAAGCTCAACAAATTTTTGCTTAATAATTCATCAAACAACTGAATCGACAGCAACAACAACATTGATTGAAAGCGTTAGATGGATACGTTGAGGGCCAATCGAAACGATTATGGTCATTAGGCGCAACTGAAAAACTGTTGTTATTTGATTGATCCAAACGGAAATAGACTTGATGGAAGAGCTAAAAGAGCTATTTCTAGGCAAAAATCTTTAGAAAGAAGAAAAACTACTTTAAAAAGATAAAAATCTGTTTAAATTTTAAGTAAATTAGCATATTTTAAATGGTGTTCTAAACCTTAAAATACTTAAACAGCTTTTGATGGCATTATAAATTCGAAATGAGTAGATCTACCAAGTTTCATAGTTATACTTCCACAGAGAGCCTAATTCACATCGTTTATACCAACATTATTGGAACTAAAATTGATATTGGCAGTCAAATAAAGGCAAATTGAGCAACTTTACCAAGTTTCCTAACTCCCCTACTCGCAGAGGAAACCAAGTTCACATAGCTTAGTTCGTCATTTCCTCCATTTCCGACTATAATAATGCATTCTACAAACGTCTAATAAATTGGATAAGCCAACAAACTGAAACTAACAGCGTATTTTTTGGTTGTTCATCGTATTTAAGTTGTTGAATTTGTTTTTATTGGACTAGTTAAGTTATTCTTGGCGCTATCAGCTTGCCTGCCTATTGAACATTCGCATCAATTAACTGAACAAACAGATACAACATTGCCTCAAGTAGTATTTGTAGTATGTTAGTAGCTTGGGGCCTTGCCTTGCCTGGTTTCATGTCTAACTGCTGTCGCTGGCTGGCTTGCTGGCCTTAGTCATGCCAAGTTTATCACGAAACAAGTTTACCGAATCAAAGTTATCGAATTACATATTGGCTACGTGCGTCAGTCAATGAGTTCCGCCTATGAAAACGATTCTAATGTTACACGAAGAGAGAGAGAGAGACAAGATATAAAAACAACTTATAATAATCGAAAAGCCTAATTGAAATTCGTCTTAATACGCCCCGAAAACTGTCAGAGGTGCGGGGAGAATGAAATATATGAGGGAGAAGAAGGGGTGAAACAAGTCGACGACTAAATGCGTTACGAGTCGTTGCATTTAGCCACGCCCCAACGGCAATGAACTTGAACGACCCTGCGTAAATATATTCAAATCAGACCAGACAAAAAGGTTCTTTCTTCTCCGTCTCCAATGTTATTGATAAGGCATGAAACGTGAATGTCAAAGATAAATCATGTAACATGCAGACAAAAGAGAGAGAAATGAATCGAGATGGGAGCTCAGAGAGTATGGAAAAGTTCCAACAGATTTACAACAGGTAGTCCCAGGAGAGAGGAAACGATGCTGAGTTGTAGTTTCTGTGTTTTGTTCTTCTGCTTCTTCATTTTCTTCAACTGCTTTCCAAGGAATTACAGAATCCTGCAACCAGTCAGGTAGTCAATGGTTTGAGGTGTGTTTTGTTGTCAGCTCATAAAAAATGAGAAATAAAACCTCGAAAGTGAGTCGGGCATAATGCCCAAAGGGGTTCAAAGACATTCGATTCTTTTCACTGGGGTTCGAACTTTAATTGCGTGTGCTGTGTCCATGTTTCACATAAAGGACTTAAAGGTAATTAAAATGATACATTTTCTCCCTTTTTTTTTATTATTATGGGCGTGGCAAAGAATACCTGCCTTGGCCAGGCCCAGCAAATTCCTAACTCTGATATGCTCGCTCTCAGGGTAATTACTTAGGAACGGTCAGCAGTTAGGCTCACATTGCAAATGACTCGTTACTCTCTGGTAACAACGTCGTTATAAACTCGAACCCGTACCCAACTCGTACCCAAGCTGAACCGCACCCAATCCAAATAAGCCAAACCACAGACGTTACTTGAGATCAGTGAAATGCAAAAGATCGAATGAGTTGAGGATCCAGTGGAGTGTAAATGTAGAGCAAATCAATATCAATAACAATATCATGTTAGATGACTCGACTCGCATTTCAAACAGGGGGAGGGGGTGCTGAGTTGTTGACCCAGTCTAACGGACTTAAGATCAAGGTCCAACAATGACAAAACTAAAAAAAAAAAAAAACTGAGCTGAAAATTACTTTAAAGATTTTATCGCCGATGTCAACCGATGCCCCCTTTTGATGTATGGCAGGCGATGCGCAGGCACCGAACCCTTGTTGGGACCTTATCGCATGGCGACCGCAGATCATTTGTCATTGCTTGTCATATATTTGTTGCCTTCTCGGACTGTTGCTATAGTTGTTGCTGTTGTTCGTATTTAGTTTGGTGTGGCATCTTCGTTTCAGAAATGTGAGCAATGTTATTGTCTGAAAATTTGATAATCCTCCTTTTTTTGTTTTGGGGGAGGGGTTAGTGAGAAAAAAAAAAAGGGGGGTGAAGAGACGGGAAGGGGAAAGGAAAAAAAAAAAAAAAAAAAAAAAAAAAAAAAAAGGTGAAAACTAAAACAAAATAATAGCAAAATCAGCCAACGCTCTGAAGA
The DNA here is from genome assembly GCA_018903435.1 of Leucophenga varia. Taxonomy (NCBI): domain Eukaryota; kingdom Metazoa; phylum Arthropoda; class Insecta; order Diptera; family Drosophilidae; genus Leucophenga; species Leucophenga varia. Next base: position 15,178 of record JAEIFJ010000821.1, read on the forward strand.
TTAATGTTTCCCTCGGTAATTTGATGATTCACTTTGGGATGACCAAAAGAAACATCAAAGCAACAGTTGCTTGTTACCCGTTTATGGCCTTCTCAATGAATTTCGCATTCCAATCACAGAGACACCACTTGACACTTTCAGTGTCTCTTCAAAATCATCTCTTGCCTTTCACAACTCATCGAATCGAATCGATTATACAATTAACTAATCGATTAACCAGTTAACTTTTGCATTCAAAATGTTGCAATTACAATTTGACAAGGGTAAAGAGAGAGACAGAGAAGGATGGACCCACCAAGGCGCAACAAGTCGCATCTTGTGCCTCCACAACCCACGTTCGAATCGCAGGTGGCCCACAAATTGTTGACAACGCGTTGGCGAAAGAAATTGCTCTCGTATTGATTTGATTTATGTTCGGCAAAGACTTTTCA